>ML432818.1:1773-72418 GCA_005239525.1 Nicotiana knightiana
CTTGAATAGGCGAGTTGTACTTCGGGAGAAGGCTACGAGCAATATTAACCTCGTCAATCAATAAACCTGATTAGAGATTTAGGTCGAAAACTCAACGTGATTGTTTAACAACCCATAACTCTAGAATATCAATTTACCTTGAATTCATCTTTAAGATAGTTGTCTATTTGATCTTTTGATTTACTATTTTAGATTAATTCTAGTTAAATATTTGTTTGAGTTTAGTTTAGTGGATAGTTAATCACAAGTCCCTGTGGATACGATATCTAGACTTAAAATCCAATATTACTTGTCGACCACGTACACTTGCGTGTGCATTGGGAAATCAACCAACAATCACCTAAAATGAAGTTGCTCATGGCCTCAAACCGCTGAACGGCGCGCTAGAGCTCAAAACAACCGATCGGGTCGTTATATTCTCTCCCACTTAAACATACATTCTTCCTCGAACGTGCTAAGAACTGCTCTGGAGTTATCTGAAATCACTGTTTAGAACCTCGTGCACCTGACCTTGCTACCACAACCCAGTTGAGTACATTAGCTCGGTCAAATCCAAGATATCCTCTTTCATTTAGGCAATGGTCCTTAGAACCAGGTCTTCATCATCCGAAATCCTTTGATAGGCATGGTTCCAATATATGAATACCGTATCAACTACCACATGATGTACTAGAACATGACTGCATATCTTTGTTGAATTAGCACCATGCACCGCATAATTCATCATCTAACCACAATGACATTCCCTGAACCTTAATAGCCAAAATTTCACGAATTTGATGCTCCCAATGCATCTCATGACATATATATAGGTCTTACTATAACTCTTAAGATACCACCACAATGGAGGAGGTGTGTAGAAATTTACAACCAACTTCAGAGTTAACCAATCATTGAATCTCTCCTCTCGACTAGAATCATCACCTCATTACAAACCAACTAATGGTATTTGTCCTTTAATATACTTCACAAAATCTTATTGCACTGATCCCTGGTACAATAATCTCGTCTCACCCAGTCTGAATTGCTCAGACAACAAATCACCCCAAATATGACCAATAGTCTCACATGATACCACAACGCGCCAATAGGCCATAACTCGAACATGATACATAAAGAAATGACTCAGGAAAAGACTACTCAGCTGACACAACTTATTATGAACTCTCCTCCGAAAATAGAAAGCAAAACACAAGAAAATAGATATAGGGAACCGTACTCAACATCACACTGTTGCAGCGCGCAACCCGATCCAAATAACATGCCCTTGGCGGCGTGCCACCCGATCCAAATAACATGCCCGTGGCGGCGTGCCACCCGATCCAAATACATAACTGTGGCGGCGTGCCACCCAATCCAAATAACATAAAATTCACGTAAAGAGATACACCCGAGCTAAATTACTCATTACCACGAACTACTAAATATCGGTCACAAGCACGCTAAGTGCATAATAACATCCTAGGGAGACTGATAGAGCCATAAGCTACAAAACTCAAGCACAACTGAGGTGCAATATATGTATATACTCTGAATCTCAAGAGCTATCCTGCTCACATAACATCATCACTATGCGGAACCTCAACACATAAGAAATTGTCAAGCTGTTGCACAACTCACACGGCACAATCATAATATTACCTGAAATGAACGATGATGGAACAACATCTGATGTTCTAATATCCCTCCGAGAGAAGCACCAAACATAAACGAACACCTCTGACTCACATGGAGCCCATAATCATATTTAAATCCATTCACAACCTTCAAGCTAATTTCGCTCGCACCGAGCAAGGCTAACAGCCTTACCTGGGTCCATAATAACCAATTTTTTCTTCTCATAAAACGCAAGAACAACCATCATAGCCGAAGCAAAACCCCTACATCCGCAACCAAATGAACCGAGCACACTCCAGGCATAAACTCTCAAATAAACAATATTATACTTCTTTATACTTGGTCTGAATGTTCAATCAATTAAGTGACAAAATGTCACACTCATACGATCATCCCGTGGTCACACTCCCATGACCTTCCACACAAGGTAGCAAGTTTGCACATCCACCACTGGCCACACTAACGCTGTAAAACAAATCAAGAACCTATAACTAGGATGCAAAGCCTCTTTCACCAAACACCGATCTCAGGTGACCCTGAAGACAACACCATCTTACTCTAAACATTCAAATCCCTTTTTCTTGCTCATCCGAGCTCATGACATCCTTGTCAACACCTAACCGCAACCTTGATCCTCGTTTCCAAATTTCATACCATTCACTGCACTTAACGTGCCAATATGCATTAGCACATGAATCTCGCCATAACTCCTAGACCGCTAATAGGGTAAACACTTCATCATATAAAGACCTTTTACTTAACTCAATTCAAGAGAACCATCACAACGCACGAGTGAATTCTCATAATCACAAACATGCAAATCCTCAAACTCCACCTCTGTAGGACATAACTGATTCACCTGTATACCTCAAACTGATACGACCCTCAGCCGCGCAATCGACTTATCAACAGCAGACTCCCCCACTTGGCTCAAGCCATAGATCAAGATGAACAATAACTCACATTGCCCATACTCTAACACCGCCACGATACCGCAGTGAGATTCAATTAAACTTTCCATAAGCTCATATAACACGACCCATCTCGTACCTCAATCTAATTCGCACTCACCGCAAGAATAATGATAACCCCAATCAACACAATTCGCACTCACCTTGAGTGACTCCATTCCACAAGACCATTTCGTTTCCAGACCCATGAACCGTTTCATGCCCTCCTTGCACGCATATTCACATATTTGACCGGTATACCCATTCCGATAACCCTTCCATGAACCCGAAGTCATTTTCTCCTTTTTATGAACCCCAATGCTACTCTACACGCCGAAGATAACGTAGAACACTCCAACCATTTTCTCTTTTCCATAATTCTGCTGCACAAGCTCGATTATTAACCATACTGTGGGCTTGAAATCCTTAGACACCACCTTATAACCTTTGAATCCATTGGAACCATTGTTGATAGTCACCCACTCTGGCTTGGTCCCGAATATAATCAACTTTACGGCTTCACTGGCACCTGAACACCCATCTTGATAAAGCACCCGACTGAATCCCTTCACTTGTAAATTACCTTTGTACTAAGCATAAATCTTGAATCTTTCCAAAGACTAAACCTGATCTAATAAGGCCAAACCTTGCACACCTTTATCAAATCCCATGCTCAATTACTATTCTACTCCTTTCCCCTTAGCTGCAATGACTTGCCAATACACCGACAATCTGCAACCCCATGAGAAAATAATCCTGCAACCCAATCGCAGGCGGTGGGACTCTCCCACTTAGCCTAAAGCTACTCCTTGCACCGCTCTGGACCCCACCGAAATTCTTTCTTCATTGCTGACACGATCTTGCTCAACCAACCCGTCAACTTCTTCTAAATTCTCCTGTCAGCATTCCATGAATACTCTAATTTTCTAGCATCATTCACATATTCAGTCTCCTACCGAACAGCCACTGGAATTCCTCACAGAAACTTTCCAACCACACGATCGCTAACCTTCTCGCAGGAGATAACCCTCCTGCGGAAATTACCAACTGACACCTTCCAACGACGTTGTAATGCACAATCTCTACGACACCAATACCCCATCCTACGCCCGTCCTCATTTATCAAATTTACCAATCCGTCCGCTCATCATGGACATCTACTAAATGTGCGAAAATATCTTCTAATTCACCGCTATATTGTCCTTCTTCATCCCGAACAACTCCTCTCTGTTGTATCCAACCTTCCGCCGAAATAGCAAATATTTCAATTTAAGTTTGTGGACTCCATCATCGTCCACTAAAATTCCCAAATCACTCCAAACTTCCCCTCAAGATGTGTATCTATCTTACCACAGAACTCATATGTAACGCTGCCACTCTCCCACTTTGGTTAAACTCACTCCTGCAAGCAACTACCTGACCTCTTTTTCTTACACCTGGCCTTTTAGAAATTTAACCATCACCTAACACTTCCCACGTGTCCTTCCTTTTACCTTGCTGCCCAACTGTTGCCTTAGGCCAATAACTATCTTTGTAGCACTTAAACCAGCAGATCACCACAACTTCAAACCTTTCTAACGATCATCTTTCTTGAGCCGCCTTTATTAGAAATACTTATTCAATACTGAACCACCGCACATCGTGAGCTCTGACAACCGCTTCTTCTATATTACTTCATAACACTCTGACCCAATGTCATCAAAGAAACCATAGCACCGACGAACATAACACCTTCTTCTTGATCAAAAACAGTGATACCACATCACAGATGAATATTCTACCTCGCTTGAAAACACCAAGTCTTATTATTCTTTCAACCAAAATTGAGCATTCATAGTTCAATTGCCTTTCCTTTGCCAAAACTAAAATACTGAAATCTCGAAATCACGCTCCGAGAAGACCTCCTCCCAATTCATTCATTGTCCCAACACATGGTCAAGCTTCCTATCACTACGTCAATATCGCGCGGTGACCAATCATAAGCATCATAACAACCTGAGCATAGCATCAAAGCCCTAAAAACACAGCTACTGAGCTGAAACAACATATTATCCTTCCCTAGAGAGACGACAATAGCCCCAACCAACTATGCATGGAAAATTATCACGCACCATATCTGTAGTACCATTACCCTTCCTCAAATTCCCGATTCATAGAAAGCGCTTCGCGACGGGTAAGATTGAGTAAGAAGGAACGTAGGCATAAGCCTCAAAGGAATCAAACCGCATGATGAGGAATCAAGAAAGGAAACCGATCCGCAAAACTCTACTAGACTTGCTCATGACTCATGAGACCTAAGGGAACCTAGTGCTCTGATACCACGTTGTCACGACCCAAAATCCATTAAGGTCGTGATGGCACCGAACCCCACTGTCAGGCAAGCCAACACTTAATAAATAAATAAAAATCTTTATTTCAAAATTCTCGAAGTCATTCCTTTTTCATTTTCTTAAATAATAGTTAGCGAACTTCCACTAAGTAAACAATAATATCTTGGAAAATTTAAATAGTGAATATATATCCCATAATTTCCCAGAACCCGGTGTCACAAGTGCATGAGAAAATATCTAAGAATTATACATGTACTACAATGCTTGTATGAAATACAAACTGGACAAGGAATTTAAAATAAATACAATACATCTGAGGAAGACTCTGTCGGCTGCGGGTTGCCTCCGGATGGTGCAGCTCGTCTAAGTCTCCAAATCAGTCACATCACTGCGTCAAGCAAGGCCATTATCTATGAATGTACATGTGCAATAAAAATTCACAGCAAGTGTAGCATGAGTACAAAAACAACGTGTACTCAGTAAGTATCCCGCCTAACCTCGAAGAGATAGTGACGAGAGGTCGAATTTGACACTTGCTAGGGGTTAATCTAATGAAATCAAGGGTGACACTAACCACGGATATCATAGGCAACTTAACAAGTAGCAAAAGGAAATAGCAACTTCTTTCACATTTAATATTCTTAAATCCTCGTCATTTCAGTTGACAATTTAAAATCTCCAGGCCAGTAATCAAGTAAAAATCACAGCAAGTACGCAGTAAATATCATGCGCAAGCAATGCCGAGGGTCGAAAGGCCCGAACCAACATAAATGTAAAATGTGCATTGCCGAAGGGTCGAATGGCACAAACCATAGATGCATCTATTAACTTGCCCTGGCGTACGGTCCGCTCCCATGAGAGTTGTGGAAGAAATCACTCCGCTCGCGGAATATAAATTGCGAAGCGGTCACACACAGCCATGCACATTCAAATAGTACACCCCGACTACATCAGGAAAACAAGTACTCAAGTAAATGAATATTTCTCTTTTAATGGTCATGAAAATAGTATTTAAATATTTTCCAGAAATTCATTTACAAAGTTCAATAAGGTTTAAACACTTTATTTTCATCAATAAGGTTACAAGTACGACAAATAAAATATGCTTTCGAGTCCTAGACTACCCGGACATAAGCATAATAGTAGCTACGCACGGACTCTCGTCACCTCGTACGTACGTAGCCCCCACAAATAGTAGAACGTATTTAATTATTTCACCTATGGGGACAATTCCTCCTTACAAGGTTATAAAGGAGACTTACCTCGCTCCGAAGATTTATAACCTTCCTCCAAGCCCCTCTGACGACTCAAATTGATGCACAACGCCCCAAAACTATCCAAATAACGGGAAAACCAATGTAAATATACTCGAATTCTTATAACAATTTAATTTATATAAATTCCCAATTCCGATCGGAAAGTTGACCAAATTACCCTCGGGCAAATTTCTCGAAGATAAAACTCTACTCATAGCCTTACTAACTCAAATATACAATTTACTCTAATTTCATGCTCAAATTCGTGGTCAAAATCCAAGAATGCAAATTCTAGATTTTTCTTCAAAATTTTCAACTTTTCCATAATTTTTCATGTTCAATCCATGTATAAACCTTGTATTTAACTTGGAATGAGTAGAAATAACTTACCTTGACATAGATGACGAAAATCCCCACTTGAAGCTCTCAAAAAATCTCCCAACCAAGAGAAAATTGAAGAGAAATGGCCAAGACCTCGGTTATAAAAATGCACATTGCCTCCAGTCCTTCCGTACTTGCGGTCACCTCGCCCGCACCTGCGCGCCTGCAGGTACACCCAAATATCCGCACCTGCGGCTTCCTACTTCCTAGTCGGGATTAGCATCTGCGCTTACTTCTCCGCATCTGCGCCTTTGCAGGTGCAGAAATAACCTCGCAGGTGCGGTCACACCAGACACCAGCAGCTTCAGCTCCTACTCAACTTCAAATTTGATCTGTTAACCACCCGGAATCCACCCGAGGCCCCCGGGACCCCGTACAATCACACCAACCTGATCCAAAACATAATGCGGACCTGCTCGAGGCCCCAAATCACATCAGACAATGCCAAAACCATGAATCGCACTCAAATTCGAGCTTAATGAACTTTAGAATTTCCAACTTCTATATTCGATGTCGAAACCTATCAAATCACGTCCAATTGACCCCAACCTTTGCACCCAAGTCACATTCAATATTACGGACCTGCTCCAACTTTTAGAATCACATTCCGACCCCGATATCAAAATTTCCACTTCCGGTCGGATTTCTCAAAAACCTTCAAATTTCTATCTTTAGACAAACGACTCCAAAATAACCTACGGATCTCCGAATTCACTTCCGATCACGCTCCCAACTCCAGAATCACCATACGGAGCTATTCCCGGACTCGGAATCCTAAACGGACATCAACATCACTAAAATGCACTTCAATCCAGACTTATGAAGTTTCTTCTAAAATGCTAACTTCCACAATAGAATGCTTCGGGGTCATCCAAAACCCGAGTCAAACATAATCCCAAGTCTGAAATCATCATACAAACTTGCTGGAACCTTCAAATCCTGATTCTGAGGTGGTTTACTCAAAAATCCAATCTTAGTCGATTCTTCCAACTTAAGGCTTCTGAAATGAGAATTTTCTTTTCAAATTGACTCTAAACTTCCCGAAATTCAATTTCGAACACACCGACAAGTCATATCACCTGAAATGAAGTTGCTCATGGCCTCAAACCGCTGAACGATGTGCTAGAGCTCAAAATGACCGGTTGGGTCGTTACAACCTCGGAATTCATTTCCGGGCATACGCTCAAGTCCCATGTTTTACCGCGGACCTCCCGAGATCATTGGAACACAGATCGAGGTTTGTTTACTAAAAATGTTGACTCAAGTAAACTAAAACCAAATTTTAATTCTAAAAATTATTATTTCTTATATTTTCACATAAAATCTTTTCGGTTTCACGCCTGGACTGTGCACGCAAATTAAGGTAATTAAAATTAGTCTTTTTATGGCTAATAAACCTAGAACGGAGTCTTAATTCATAAAATGACCCCTTGGATCATCACATATAAGGTAACTGGGTGGAGTCATAGCAAAAAAGGGCATTGATAAATTCGGGCTCAAATCAAGTGTTGCGCAAGATTGTGGGTTAATTAGCATACAATCACACACAAAGCAAATAGAGAAGAAAAAACAACTTAAGGACTTGACGGGGTTCGGTTAAGCCTAATCCTCGGGGCAGAAGCAGAGAGTATTTTCCACTATAAATGAGAAGAAAAGCACAATACAACCTATAGAATCCTCAACTACAACCCCTATATATAGATCCCAAACAGCCTCAAACATATAAGATAAAGGTTTCCTAATTTGACAAGGGCAATAAGTTTTCCTTTCTCAAATCTATTAGAACAATGGGTTTTCCCAAACCTATAGGGATTATGTGTTTCCTAATAATACAAGGAAATAATTCATGTCACAAAATAATAAATTTTCCCCTTGGATTGAATTCTCTTCATCAACAGGAATAACGTCTCTCTACCTTTCCCTTAGCCGTCGCAAGGTCTCTACCCATTGAAGCACACATCAACCAAGTCTAGGCAACGCCTAAACTTGTTAAAAACTCAATCTTTCAGCCATAGAACTAATCCGCCGATTTGGTTCTATGATAGGAATAACTTCTAGATTGTTATAACACCCAAACTTATCAATGGTATCTGCAAATGCTAAAGAAAATCCCACAAGATTCATATATCCAAGAATATTCCCATCAACTACATTTGCAAACCTTTGCAGTCGGTTGATCACTCTCTTCTCTCTGCCTGTTGCAATGCTATATGGTTGTTGTTGCGCAGGTGCATCAAAAATATCATCTTGATCAATATTTTACACCTCCTCCACTTCTTATACTTTAGAACTACTGGGCTAAGCTAGCGGAGATTCAATTTCTAGCTCTATGCGGTCACTGACACCACAATTTGTTTCTGTTATTGTCTTCTCCCTCTAACTATTCAGTGAGGCAGATTCATTGAATGTTACATCCCTATTGAATTAGCCATGGAGTCTTTAAATATGTGTACCACAACCTATAACCTTTCACTCCAGTTGCATACCCTAGAAATATACACTTTTTTGCCCTCAACTCATGTTTTCCATCCCTTACATGAGCATAAGTAGGACAACCAAATTTCCTCAATTTTAAATAATCAGCAGGCGAACCGGACCATACCTCAAAAAGAGTTTTGAACTCAATAGCTATAGATGGAGATCTGTTGACCAAATAATAAGTTGTATTGATTGCTTGAACCCAAAAATCCTTGCTAACACAAGAGTGTGAAAGCATGTTTCGTGCTCTATCACAAAGTGTTTTGTTCATATGTTCTGCAACATTATATTATTGTGGTGTTCCGACATAAGTATGGCGTCTCACTATGCCTTATTTGCTACAGAAATTATTGAACTCAGAATTGCAAAATTATAACCCATTGTCAGTTCGTAGACACTAAACTTTTCTTTCTGTCTGCCTCTCAACCATCGTCTTCCATTTAACAAATTTCAGAAATGCCTCATTTTTTTTTCCAAAAAATACACCCATATCATCCTTGTGTTATCATCAATAAAATTCATAAAATACCTAGCACCGCTCTTGGATGGGATTCTATTTGGACCCCACAAGTTTGAATGTATATAATATAACTTGTCTCTGGCCTTATGCGCGGAGATTTTGCTGAACTTTACCCTTGTCTGTTTATCAAAAGACAAAATATTCATAAAAATTCAAAACATGATTTTGTATCCATTCAGCAAATTCTGCTAACTCTACAAAGACAATCCCGTACCACTCATATGACCAAGTCGCACATGCCACAATTGAGACTGATTCAGATAACTTTTTCCAGAAGCTACAATAGCTTTCCCTTCAACTACATTGGCCTGGAGATGATACAATTTATAATGAATTTTACCCTTCATGAGCACCATAGAGCCTTTACACACTTTAAGTATTCTATTATCGGAGAGAAACTTATACCCTTGATCATCCAATGTCAAAAGAGAAATCAATTTCTCTTTATCTGACGAACATGCCAACACTCAATGTTTCTGATAATTCAATCAAACATTATCAATTTGATGTTACCAATCCCCTCTACTGGTAATCGATTATCATCTCCCATGTGGATAGTCCCACTCATTTGCTTGTAAGTTATAAACCAATTTTTGAATGGACATATGTGAAAAGTAGCACTAGAATCAAGAACCCAAGAATTCTGCACATGACTAGAACTCACAGCACAGACTTACCCTACATAGTCATTATCATCAGAATTATTGCCAGTCTCAATAATATTTTCCAAATTATCTATTTTTTGCTTTTCTCTTTTCTCCTTCAGCTTAGAAAAATCTCTCTTGTAGTGACCTTATGTAACGACCGGGCCGATCGTTCCGAGAGTAATAGCCCTTTTCCCCCCATTTCTGCTTCATTATATGTGGTTCAGCTTCATTATATTGTGTTAGATTGGTTGGCTCGGGTTCGGAGCAACTTTTGGAGAGAAATGAGACACTGACTCTCTTAACTTGGTTCAATAGTGGAAAAGTCAACCGAAAGTTGACTCATTGATAAACGACCTTGGAATGTAGATTTTATGGTTCAGATAGCTTCGTTAGGTGATTTGAGACTTAGTGGTGTGTTCGGAATGAAGTTTTGATGTCCGGTGTAGAATTAGGCTTGAATTGGCGAAAGTTAGTTTTTGGCGATTTTCGGTCGGCAGGGGAAAATATACTATCAGGGTCGGAATGGAATTCCGAAAGTTGGAGCAGGTTTGTAATGTCATTTTGGATATGTGCACAAATTTTTAGGTCAATCGGAGGTGTTTTGGATGGTTTCGGCATCGTTGGTGGAATTTAGAAATTTCAAAGTTCATAGGCTTGAATTTGATGTGATTTTGGTGTTTTTGCGTTGTTTTTAGTGTTTTGAAGGCTCGATTATGTTGAATGATGTTATGGGATGTATTGGTAGGATTGGTTAAGGTCCCGGAGGCCTCGGGTGTGTTTTGGGTGGTTAACGGAGTGTGTTTGGCCTTAAAAGGACTGTTGTTGCTGCTATATTTTCTCTTGGTCTGGTTTCCTTATATGCGATCGGAATGGTGAGGCTGCGATCGCATAGGCTTATTTGTGAGACAGCATAAAATTGTTATATGCGATCACCTTTACTGGTCCGCGATCGCGAAGGGAGAAGAGCCAGAATAGTGTGGTCGCATGAGGTGCATTGCGATCGCATAGTGCGGGCGCGTGTGGCAGTGAGGTGATGGAATTGCCCTTTGCGATCGCATAGAGCTGGTCGCGATCACATTGTTGTGAGGAGTTTTCTTACACTATCTCATAGGTGTTTCTGCGATCGCATAGGGTTAGTTTGGTTGGGGCATTTTGTTCTTCGCGATCGCGTGCCTTTTTTCGCGATCACACAGAGTAAAGCCTGGGCAGAAAGTTTTAAGTTCCAATTTCAGGGGGTTTTGGCCATAACTCATTTTTCCATTTGGGAGCTCGGGGGAAGGAAAACTTGGACGAGATTTTCAGTGGTATTCTTGTGGTAAGTGTTCTTCGATCATTTTTGGTTTAATTTCATGAATTTGTCTTGATGTTCACCATGCAATTTGAGGAATTTAAGTAGAAAATTTGGGGAAAATGGGAGGAAAAATTTGGAAATTTCTTTTGGTGATTTGAGGGGGCAATTGAGGTCGGATTTTGATAAATTTGGAATGGGTAGACTCGTAAGGGAATGAGGATTCTAGTTTTGTGATTTTTATCAAATTCCAAGACGTGGGCATCAGGTTCGGGTTTGGCCAATTTCGAGAATTGTGCTTAAAATCGATAGTTTTCATTTGAGCCTTGTTCATTTAGCATATATTGATGATGTTAATCTGGTTTTGGTTAGATTCGGAGCAATCGGAAGCCGATTCGAGGGGCAAGAGCATCGCGGATTAGTATTTTGGCCCGGTGGAGGTAAGCAATGGCTATAAATCTTGTCCTGAGGGTATGAAACCCCGGACTTCGTATTTTCTCACTATTTTTAGAATGGCGCATATGTCGGATTACGAGTATGTGGCGTGCACTAATTTTTGGATTGGACTTGGTCCTCTCTGCGGCAACTATTGAGTTGCGTATTTTTACTCTAATTCATATGTTAAATTGTGTTCTAAAACTATTGATATATTTGGACTATAAGCCATGTTTGGAGCCTCGTGCCGACTTGTTTAGACCCCTTGGGGGATTTTTACTGCTATTTTTCCTCACTGTGTTGATTTGTGATTTACACTCAGTCATGTTATGTTTAACTGATTTCAAAACTCAGACTTATTTACACTGTTTTGAGATATAAAATGATAATTTTGGGTCGAGTACCCCGTTTTACTGATACGCTCGAGGTGGCTTGATTTTAGCGCTTGGGCTGAAGGAGCCCCTCCAGAGTCTGTACACACCCTCAGTGAGCTCAGGTACCTACTGAGTGCGAGTGCCGAGTGACGAGTGATTAGGACGTATGAGTGACTATGAGGTTGCCCGAGGGGATGATTCTGAGTGATTGTGAGGCATGCCCGATGAGCAGTTTCTGATACATGTTCTTGCCCGAGGGGCTACTTATGATTTTACCACTTTCACTCTAAACTTATGAAATATGTTTTGCCCGAGGGGCTTTTTATGATTTTTATCATTTTTTTCACTAAACTTCTTGAAATTTATGTTGAAACTATTGGCAAGTATATTTCCAAATGATTTTTACTAAAATCGGCTTTTAAGCGTGATGATTTAACGTATACATTGTTGGAAAGAAAGGTTGTGCTTATTGTGTGATGATTTGATTTTATGTGTTTCTTACTGCTCTAACTTGATTTATTTTTACTACTACAGAGTTGACGTACTCACATTACTCCCTGCACCTTGTGTGCAGATCCAGGTGTTAGGACAGAGTGAGCTGTGTATCTATTCCAGAGCTCGTCTCGGAGATTATGCGAGGTAGCTGCACGCGTCCGCAGTCCTGCTCTCTCCTGCTTATTATTATACAGTTTATTTTCTTTGAATTGTGTATTTTCTGTAGATGCTCATGTCCAGTGACTCGGGGATCTAATGGGTTGTATTTAATATACGGTATGGCTTTAACTGTTTTAAAAATGTTTAAAAGAAACCGTTATGGGTTATTAGTTTAGTAATGATGTAAATGGAAGATTATTATGGTATGAGTGTGGTTTTGGCTGGCCTAGTTCCACGATAGGCGCCATCACGACTGGTTTAGATTTGGATTCGTGACAAGTTGGTATCAGAGCATTAGGTTACATAGGACTCACCAGTCATGAGCAGGTTTAGTAGAGTCTTGCGGATCGGTACGGAGACGTCTGTACTTATCTTCGAGAGGCTGCAGAACCCTTAGGAAAATCTCACATTCTTGAATTCTTATCGTGCGAATCCATTTTATTCAGCCAAGAGCGTAACTCTTGAATTCCTTTCATGTATTCGAACGCGCCCGAGAGCGCTTGGTATCAGCTATGCATCGACGACTTGTGACTTCCATGGATGAGATGTGATTTTGGCATGTTGGTAATGGGCCAGTCTGGAGGACTTGAGGCCGGATTCATTTTGTGTCTTGAGTGCTAAGATTTCGATTGTGTAAGCCGTGCATTTGGGGACTTATATGTCCGTTTGTGTTCTTATTGATGAGAGTTGGTGACTAGATGGCTACGTGGTGAGTGTGATTTGATGGTTAGTTGTGTTCAGATTGTTTGATTGTGACAAAAGGGTTGGCTAGAAATGTGGCAAGGACTATTGAGTGTTTGATTTCTGTCTCGGTTTTGGTATATGGCTTCGAGTTGTGAGTGTATTGGAAGACCTCTCATGTTGTTTAGTTGTGGAGTGAAGCGGATCTTTCTGTTGGGTTATGAGTTCCTGGTGATGTCTTTTGGGATGATCATTGCCCTAGTAGCGTTCATGCATTTGATTAACGGTGTATTCCAACCGTATTAGCACTCCTTGTTATTGTATTCGTGGATGGCGTCCTGGAATATACACGTAGCCAGGAGTAGCATACTCAGTATTTGAGGATGGCATTATAAGGATTCAAGGAGGAAAAGCTCTATGCAAAGTTCTCCGAGTGTGAATCTTGGATCAGTTCAGTAGAATTCTTGGGACACGTGGTGTCCAGTGAGGGTATCCATGTGGTCAGACGTGTGTGGGTAGAGCTTCCAGAAGCCCAAGATTTCTTTGAACACTGCTCCAGTGTTAGTTCTGCCATCTGCTTCAGGTTCTTACTGCGTATTGTGATGCCTCGAGGGTAGGCATCGTTGTGTCTTAATGCAGAAGGGTGTAGTGACTGCGTAATAGCTATGATCTTCGGAAGTGTATAGAGAGATATCATGTTTTAGGCTAAGCCGGCAGGGGTATCTCCTGCGGGTTGTCCTAGGGTGTGTGATCCTTATGTTGTTATGTAGTAAGTTTTGTTCTACCAGTAGATGATATATGTTGTAATTTGAGTTTAGATTGCTTGTAGAAGTTGGCATGACTATTAAAATGGTGAATGCGAGATTTGTAGATGACTTGAGCTGTTAGATGGGTTGTGTTATTATGAGCATTGTGAGTTATTGTTTGCCTTGATCGTTGGCTTTGATCCAAGTGGGAGAGTCTGTTAATGATAAGTTGATTGCACGATTATGTGTGGTATTGGTTTCATTTTGAGGTATATTGGTGGATCAGTTATGACCTGAAGATGTGGGGTCTGGGAATGACTCGAATAATGAAAATTTCTTCGACATAGGTCGTAATGTACTTTATTGGGTAAATAAATTCTATGGAATGATTAAGAGGTAATTGTAAAAGGTGTAGTGTGTGCATTGTATGAATTTTCTTATGGATTCAAGTGAGTGGATTACTTTCCTAGTATGTTAGTGTGCAAACGGGTCAGGTCGATTCTGTCTAATTGGTCTGTGTAATTCAGATTTACGTTGGAGGGTGTCAAGACTTGTGGCATTTCTACATCATCATGGATTCTACATATCAGTATCAAGAAGGTGAAGGTAATGGCTTTAGATTCGCATGAAGTCTCTTCAGGGTAAGTATTTTGAATGTGGTACTCTTGGGGATATTTGAGAGAGTATTCGTCGGCTTATGAGCCTTAGACGGTATGGTTTTTTGCTTGGGTCGCGTGTGGTAAGGTTGGGCTGAGAATTGCAGTATTATGGAAAGGAGAAGAATCAATTCGAAGGTAAGTCAGAAGGAACTTGGATAAATAGGACAACTTGGTAGTAGGTCGGATCGGCATGATAAGGGATATGATTAGTTCTTTGGGTGTTCATGAAGTAATGAGTTTTTACAGGTGTTTCTTAGCAATCCTCTTGGGTTTTTGGTGGCCTGCGTAGATTGGTTGAGTTAGAAGGATTCGGTCCTGATGGATTGGTGTTGTGCAAATGGGATTCAGATAGTTCCTGATGGATCCTACCACGTTTAGAGATGCGTATTTTCTGCTGGCGTGAGGTGCATGTGATGTATAGTGATTTTGCTTCTAAATGGGATCAAATGGAAGTTCTTTGCTAGTTGGGTACATAGTTTCTTGTGGCTCGGAAGGGATCATGAAGTTCCCATATTTGTCTAGGATGTCATGGTGTATGCGGTATGTCGTGTAGAGTGAGATTTGCATGTGTGAGGTCACGGTTTAGTTCTGGAAGGAAGTTAAAAAATTCTTAGGCAGCATTGGCAGTTTCAGATGACTAGGTAGATGATAGAACCATTGGGTGGCTTGATAAGGGTATACATTTCAGAAAGGTCATGTGTGGAGTTAAGGGTACTTCATTGGTACTTCGACGCTCTCTTGTTGGATTAGACTGCTGATATTCAAGGTTGCTTGGTAACACGGAAGAATTATAGGGGTATCCCTCGTGGAATGATTGAGTATTAGGGATGTGTTAAATATTCGAGCGATGGAGTTGAGATCATATATAGTAATCTGTGCGCTTCATGGACTTCGAGACTAAGAGTTCTTATAAACAGGTTATTTTATGATAGTGAACTGTGAAGATGCGAACACAACCAGTCAGATGTTAGTATGTACCATGATTCAGTCATTATGGACTTTTCGGTAAGTTTTCTATCTGTTGTGGGTGACCAGAGTTGATTCAGGGTTATAGGTAGGTCCGCATGAGTGTGTGTTCTGCACCTGGTCGGAATTGCTAACTCCGAATTCTGTTGCTGAGGAATGTAACATTCGATTGTCATTAAGTTTATTCGTGTTCTGGAGTGATGTATGAGTTACCCTTCGGTGTTGCGAGGAGTTGTGATCATTGGTTATAAGCACATATGGTGCGATTCTAATTGGGCTCTATAGCTAGAGTTGAGTAAGGTAAGTAATTGGGTATTGCGGGATTGAGACGTATTGGTTATGTACTTTCTGATTCGTGTGGCATGGTATCGTCCTGTTTCCCCGTGATTATGGCAACGCACTTTGAGTATTTTATGTCGAATTGCGCATGGTTATTGTTTTTTAGCCAGGTGGCTGGAAGTATTTCATGTGACCCAGCGTTTGGATGAAATCGTGCAATGTAGCGGAGTTATGTAGGGGTATGACCTTTGGTATTGGATTCGTGTGTTTTGATTTTTGCGATGTGTGTCGGGCTCTTAGCATGGTGTTGTGACGGTAAATGTTAATGGCGGAATGGTCCTCTTGTGTGAATCTTTTATATAATTTGAATCATTGGGATATTACTATTGAGTGTACGAGTTACACAGGCTGTGGCTTGAATTGTATTGATGTGTCATGTCATCAGAATTGTCGTGTTGGATGAGAAGAGGTCATTGGACCTAAATTGAATATTGTCAGAATTGCTTACAGCATAGTTGGAAGATAAGTATCGGAAGTCGACTTAGAAGTCTGCTATAATTCCTGTTTGGGAAGGGGGAGCTTCATATCTGACTGATCAGATGAATGGTTGCTAGTTTCTACGTGTTTCTTTCATCATCGGCAGTATATGGAAGTGTTAGAGCGAGGCATTTCTCGATAAGAGGTTATGTACCGGTATTGGGTACAACTATTGTGATTGGGAGTTATCGCTATTGGTGTTTGAGTCATGCGGAGTATTATGTGGTTTCATCTGGGGGCGTATTGGATTGATTCAGCGTGTTCAAACTTATTCAGCTTATAGTTGTGGAATTTTGATCTTGCAAGTTATTTCAGAAGTGGAAATTTGGTTCTAAGGTTCATGGGTCAGGATTGGATTGCAAAATTTCAACTGTGTTGTACTATTCGGCCCATATGGGATAGGGTGACGTGGGATCACCCCCAGGTATATGCATGGTGAGGTTACGCGGCAGTTTGATGGTGTTGGAGAAAAACTCCTGGCACGTTCGAGGACGAACGTATGTTTAAGTGGGGGAGGATGTAACGACCCGGCTGGTCGTTCCGAGAGTAATAGCCCCGTTTCCCCCGTTTCTGCTTCATTATATGTGATTCAGCTTCATTATGTTGTGTTAGATTGGTTGGCTCGGGTTCGGAGCAACTTTTGGAGAGAAATGAGACACTTAGTCTCTTAATTTGGTTCAATAGTGGAAAAGTCAATCGGAAGTTGACTTATTGGTAAACGAACTCGGAATGTATATTTTATGGTTCTCATAGAATCGTTAGGTGATTTGGGACTTAGGAGTGTGTTCGGAATGAAGTTTTGAAGTTCGGTGTAGAATTAGGCTTGAATTGGCGAAAGTTAGTTTTTGGCGATTTCCGGTCGGCAGGGGAAAATAATCTATCAGGGTCGAAATGGAATTTTGGAAGTTGGATCAGGTTCGTAATGTCATTTTGGATATGTGCACAAATTTTCAAGTCAATCGTTGGTGTTTTGGATGGTTTCAGCATCTTTGGTGGAATTTAGAAATTTCAAAGTTCATAGGCTTGAATTTGATGTGATTTTGGTGTTTTTGCGTTGTTTTTGGTGTTTCGAAGGCTCGACTAAGTTTGAATGATGTTATGGGGTGTGTTGGTAGGATTGGTTGAGGTCCCGGGGGCCTCGGTTGTGTTTCGGGTGGTTAACGGAGTGTGTTTGGCCTTAAAAGGACTGTTGTTACTCCTGTATATTTCTTGGTCTAGTTTCCTTATATGCGATCACAATGGTGAGGCTACGATCGCATAGGCTTATTGGTGAGGTAGCACAAAAATTGTTATATGCGATCGCCTTTAGTGGTCCGCGATCGCTAAGTGAGAGGAGCCAGATCAGTGCGGTCGTGTGAGGTGCATTGCGATCGCAAAGTGTGGGCGCGTGTGGCAGTAAGGTGATGGAATTGCTTTATGCGTTCGCATAGAGCTGGTCGCGATCACATTGTTGTGAGGAGTTGTCTTGCGCGATCGCATAGGTGTGTCTGCGATCGCATAGGGTTAGTTTGGTTGGGCAGTATTTTGTTCTTCGCGATCGCATGCCTTTTTTTGTGATCGCACAGAGTAAAGCCTGGGCAGAAAGTTTTAAGTTCCAATTTCGGGGGTTTTTGGCCATAACTCATTTTTCCATTTGAGAGTTCGGGGGAAGGAAAACTTGGATAAGATTTTCAGTGGGATTCTTGTGGTAAGTGTTCTTCGATCATTTTTGGTTTAATTTCATGAATTTGTCTTGATTTTCACCATGCAATTTTAGGAATTAAAGTAGAAAAATTGGGGAAAATGGGAGGAAAATTTGGAAATTTCTTTTGGTGATTTGAGGGGGAAATTGAGGTCGAATTTTGGTAAATTTGGTATGGGTAGACTCGTAAGAGAATGAGGATTCTAGTTTTGTAATTTTTATCGAATTCTGAGACCTGGTCCCGGGGCTCAGGTTTGGCCAATTTCAAGAATTGTGCCTAAAATTGATAGTTTTCGTTTGAGCCTTGTTCATTTAGCATATATTGATGATGTTAATCTGGTTTTGGTTAGATTCGGGGCAATCGGGAGCCGATTCGAGGGGCAAGAGCATCGCGGATTAGTATTTTGGCCCGGTGGAGGTAAGTAATGGCTATAAATCTTGTCCTGAGGGTATGAAACCCCGGACTTCGTATTTTCTCACTATTTTTAGAACGGCGCATATGTCGGATTACGAGTGTGTGGCGTGCACTAATTTTTGGATTGGACTTGGTCCTCTCCGCGGCAACTATTGAGTTGCGTATTTTTACTCTAAATCACATGTTAAATTGTGTTCTAAAAATATTGATATATTTGGGCTATAAGCCATGTTTGGGGCCTCGTGCCGACTTGTTTAGACCCCTTAGAGGCTTTTTACTGTTATTTGTCCTCACTATGTTGACTTATGATTTACACTCGGTCATGTTATATTTAACTGATTTCGAAACTCAGCCTTATTTACACTGTTTTGAGATATAAAATGATATTTTTGGGTTGAGTACCCCGTTTTACTCATACGCCCGAGGGGCTTTTGAGAGTTTCTGACTAAGTGAGGCCGAGGTCCTGATTGTGAAGATATGATATGCCACGAGGTGGATTGATTTTAGCGCTTGGGCTGAAGGAGCCCCTCCGGAGTCTATACCCACCCCCAATGAGCGCAGGTACCTACTGAGTGCGAGTGCCGAGTGACGAGTGATTGGGAGGCATGAGTGACAGTGAGGTTGCCCGAGGGGCTGATTATGAGTGACTGTGAGGCATGCCCGAGGGGTAGTTTCTGATACATGTTTTTTCCCGGGGGGCTACTTATGATTTTACCACTTTCACTCTAAACTTATGAAATATGTTCTGTCCGAGGTGCTTTTTATCATTTTTATCATTTTTTTTAACTAAACTTCTTGAAAGTTATGTTGAAACTATTGGCAAGTATATTTCCAAATGATTTTTTTACTGAAATCGGCTTTTAAGAGTGATGATTTAACGTACACATTGTTGGAAAGAAAGGATGTGCTTATTGTGAAATGATGATTCGATCTTATGTGTTTGTTACTGCTCTGACCTGATTTGTTTTCATTACTACTGAGTTGGCGTACTCACATTACTCCCTGCACCTTGTGTGCAGATCCAGGTGTTAGAATAGAGTGAGTTGTGTATCTGTTCTAGAGCTCGTCTCGGAGATTCTACGAGGTAGATGCACGCGTCCGCAGTCCTGCTCTCTCCTGCTTATTATTATAGAGTTTATTTTCTTTGAATTGTGTATTTTCTGTAGATTCTCATGACCAGTGACTCCGGAATCTCGGGGGTTGTATTTAATATTCGGTATAGCTTTAACTGTTTTAAAAATATTTAAAAGAAACCGTTATGGGTTATCAGTTTAGTAATGATGTAAATGGAAGATTATTACGGTATGAGTGTGGTTTTGGCTGGTCTAGTTCCACGATAGGCGCCTTCACGACTGGTTTAGATTTGGGGTCATGACACCTTCTCCCCGCACTCATAATAATTTTGCTTTTTTACTCTAGACTTTGATCTGGCGGTTGACTTTTTTATGTTAAAGTCGTTTTGTTGTGTTCTTCCTCTACTCACAATACCCTCACCCTCAATTTTGCTATCTGAAAAGCTCTTTTTTAACTCTTTAGATATTAGTGCATTACTATTATCTTCCAGTGAAATACCGTATTTCCCATATAGCAGCGTATCGACAAAAGTATCATAAGACGGTGGTAAAGAACATAACACTATCTAGGCAATGATCCTCGCTCTCAATTTTGATATCCACGTTCTTCAGATCCATTATAATTGAATTAAACTCATCAACGTGAGTTTTAACAGGTGTACCTTCGTTCATATGGAGATTGTAGAACCTCTTTTTCAGGTAGAGGCAGTTTGTAAGCGATTTCTTAGAATACAGATCTTCCAGCTTCTTTCATGCCATTGCTGCAAAAGTTTCTTCAGCAATTTCCCGAAGAATACTATCTGTAACGCTCATGAAGATCGAACTCAAAGCCCTCTCCTTCAGGTCTGCCTTCTTTGTCTCTTTCATCCCTTCAGGAAATCCTCATCAATTGCTTTCCATAACCCTTGTAACACCAGATATTATTTTATTCTAATCTTCCATAGACTGAAACTAGTACCCCCGTCAAATTTCTCTACTTCATACTTTGTTGAAGATGATGAAGACATCTTACCTTAGATTATATGTAGAAACCCGAACCTTGCTCTGATACAAAAAGTTGCGAAAGATCGTGAGTTAACTGGCACACAATCACACATAATGTAAATAGAGAAGAAAAACCAACATAAGGATTTAACGAGGTTCGGCTAAGCCTAATCCTCTGGATAGAAGCAGAGAGAGTTTTTCACTGTGAATGAGAAGAATTGCACAATACAATCTATAGAATCCCCAACTACAACCCCTATATATAGATACCAAATAGTCTCAAACCTATAAGAGAAAGGTTTACCAATTTGACAAGGACGATAAATCTTCCTTTTCCAAGTCTATTAGAACCAGGGGCGGATCCACCCCTTTACAAAGGGGTGGCATGGAACCCGTTAAGATGATAAAAATGTTATATACCTATGTTGAAATTTCCTTAAATTAGCTTAAATATATGATCCTACCACCCGCAGCCGTAATTTAGACAAAAGTGCCATGGCTGGCAAATCTTTTTGAAAGCTTTTCTCGTGTGTAAAATTCAAGTTGGAAATTATCTTGAACCTTGTCCGACTTTCCCTTTTCGTGTGCTTTTTATTTCATTTTGCCAAGTCATTTTCCTTTTCGACCTCCCAATTTTTTATTTATCGTTTCATTTTTTTTCTTTTCTTTATTCTATTATTTATATGTGGTCTCATACAAGAACACTCAAAAAAGAGAATCCGAAATTATAAAATTCTATAAGATAAGCATTCCTCTTATCTCAATTTTATGAGTTTTCTTCTTTCACATCTGAAAAATTTTAGTCTTAATGGGAATTTTCGATTGAGATCAAACTTTTTTCATCTTTTCTTATTATATCATAAAAATTTGTGTTATTCTATGGTTATTAATATATAATTTAAATCACTTTACTACTAAGTTATGACAAAAATTTCGTAAGCATTGCTTAAACAATATGAGATATATGATTTTAATTTTTGAGAACTTGTAATTTATTTAATTCTATACTTGTGGGGGTATAATTTATCTATTAAAGATATTTGTCTTAGTCATTTTCCTTTTCGACCTCCCAATTTTTTATTTTATCGTTTCATTATTTTTGTATTTTTTTTCTTTATTCTATTATTTATATGTGGTCTCATACAAGAACAGTCAAAAAAGAGAATTCCTCTTATCTCAAATTTGTGAGTTTTCTTCTTTTACATCTGAAAAATTTTAGTCTTAATGGGAATTTTCGATTGAGATCAAAAAAAATTCATCTTTTTTAATTATATCATAAAAATTTGTATTATTATATGGTTATTAAATATAATTTAAATCACTTTACTACTAAGTTATGACGAAAATTTCGTATGCATTGCTTAAAGAATATGAGATATATGATTTTGATTTTTGAGAACTTTTAATTTATTTAATTCTAAACTTGGCCTTCAATGGCAAGTCACCAATGGTACAAACCTCAACTTCTGGCATGATAGTTGGATTGCACCAAATAGTAGCATTAGAAGCCTCATCTACAGGCCTCTTAACAAAAATGAAATCCACATTACAGTCAATAAGGGACTCAACCTCTATAACGACAAGGATTCACCTATATTTTTCACTTTTCCTAACAACATTAGTCAAATAATGAATAGTTTTTATACTTCACACTTTGATACCCAACCTGACCACATTACGTGGGGTTTAACTCACACGGGACAATTCTCTGTTAGCTCGTGCTATCGAGCGATTACCCAATAATTCGTACACAACAACACACATGGATGGATTTGGAAACTACAAGTAACTAATAAAATTAAACACTTCCTATGGCTAGCTAGTCACAATAGACTACCCACAAAAGCGTACCTCAACAAACTAGGGATTAATATATCCACTACTTGCCCTCACTGTCCCATGGAAGTCGAATCCATTGAACACATAATCCTCACATGCACTCAAGCAACTTACTGTTGGAAATAACTACACCTACTCAATCTAATAAACTCAATCACTGTTGACAATACGTCCACTAACCCTTGGCTCATACAAATTACTTGCAATAAAAAAAATCGACCCCATAACATACTACTAGCCACTCTTATACCATTTGCCATGTGGAATTTATGGATTACTAGAAACACCAACTACTTTGAGCATAAATCACATCTACCCTCACCTAATCTTATTCTCCAACTAACAACGGAATTCTACTTCCTAATTAACACAACAACAACCCGACATCCCACCTCTCACATTCCCATTTATGTGAAATGGCAACCTCCAAAAATAGGCACCTTCACCCTAAACACAGATGGAGCCTTTCAAAACAATAACATGCCAGCCGAATTTGGAGGAGTATTCAGAAACCACCTAGGTCATTGGATCATGGGGTATGCGGGGAACTACTCTGCCAAGAACGTCATTGAAACTGAATTAATGGCACTATTACGAGGCCTCCAACTCGCAGCAAGCCATCAATTAACTCCACTGCCAATCCAAATGGATGCCAAGCAGGTAGTCACTATGCTCCATAGCACAACTACACAAGACTCACCGTTGTTACATGATTGGAGGTGTTTGATCCACCAATTGCTTAGCACGGAAGTCGTCCACATATACAGGGAGCAAAATATGGTTGCAGATAGTTTGTCTTTTTTTGGATCACAACTAACGGGAAGCAATATCACTTTTTTGGAACATCCGCCACTGTTCACTATTTATCTACTTAACCAAGATCAACAACGTCATCTAAGGCCCAGGATAATCCCAGCCACCCAAGCAGCACAAAGCCATAAGGATCATTGGCCTCACCATTTATGGGAAGCACCATCCACTAGCAACACAACTCACAGGCCGTCTTCTTCATGGAATACACACTACTCATTTTGTAAACCTAGTGCTAATATCACTAAGCACTATAATATAAAGAGTAGTCTCTCCCTGTATAATTTTGTTATAATATAAAGTAATTGTTTAAAAACCAAAAAAAATTATTTAATTCTATACTTGTGGGTATAATTTATCTATTGAAGATATTTTTAAAAAAAAATTTATTCTGATTAATGTAATTTTTTATTGAAGATGCTATCTTACTTGTGTAAATTTATTTTTAATATACAAAAAAAAGATGTAATTCCTAGTGAAAATAGTGATTTTACTTTTGTTGTTATAATAAAGATATGATTCCTTATTTGAAATGCTAATTACGTCTATTTTTTAATACCTTAGATGTAATTTTTTGTATTTGCAAATTAAAATACCTATTAAGTTGACCCGAATAAACTCAAAAAAATCGAATTAATATTCCTAATAAATTTTATATTATTCATTACAAGGTATACATTAAAAGTAATTATGGCACCCACCACCTTCAAAACCTAGATCCCCCTCTGATTAAAACAATGAATTTTTTTCAAACATATAGAGATTATGAATTTTCTAATAATACAAAGAAATAATTCATGTCACAGAATAACATCAAGAAAGTACAGTGGTAATGTTGGAGTATCAACAAAACATTTTGACCAATTCTTAGATTTTCTCAGCTCCTTATATTCTTCTTAGCAATATACTTGTAATGGAGCTCACTCTTTTATACTTTCTGCAACCATGGATACTCTGTGGATCAATAGATGTCTAGTTTTCTGGTGGCCATCCGAAAAAAGAGAAAAATTGTTGTGTCTAGTAATAAAAGTACTCTTAAAATACTAATATATTTTATTTGCATCAATATTAAGTTTTAAGTGTAGGGAATCGATACGGGAAAATAACAATAATACTGCAATAAAATTATTTGTGAGCGAAAATACACTAACTGGCTTGAGTCGTGCTAGACACTGTCCTAAGAATTATTTCAGTAATGTGAAATATTTTCTCAGGATTAAAAAAGTCCGTCTCTATTTATTTAGAGGATACAAGAATCAACAAAATTAAATAATAAATCCAGCAATTTGGAAAAGAAAGAGCACTAATATCTTGTGCCAATTAAAATATTATAGAAGAAGAAATTAGAAGGAGAGAGACATATATGGGGAAAGAAGATAGAAGAATTTCTTCTTTTGCTAATGATTAGTTGTTCTTGGTGTTTGATGATTGAAGAATGATAGCCTAATCATGGCTATATATAGGCATAAGGAAAGCTTCTACACAAGACAAGTGTTTTACCTACTTGTCAAATTTTCTTCATGCAAGTTCACAACACATCCCATACAAAATGACACTTGGATTAGCAAGGTCATTTGTCAAATAATTTTTTAAAAGAATGCCACATGTAAAATCCTTGCCAAATACCAATTATATAAGAATATTTGGCCACAAGGCTTCATGCAAAAAGCCACTTGAAAATAGATAGGACACTTGTAAAATAAAAAGACACGTGGCTATTTTAAAATTTTGAAAATACTCCCACAATTCCCACATATTTTCAAAATTTATAGGATAAGAATAAAGGAATGGAAGAATTGACTTGCTGGATTTGCATGGTCCAAATGTAATAGGTTTGGTGTCTTCTGTACTACGAACTAACCTTAGACCAATAAAATTTAACTCACACAATTACTGGTGAAACATAATATTTCTATGAACCAATAATTCTTATTGTAAGTCAGCGATTTTATCAATCACATTTTGACACCCAGTAATTTTGAAGTTCAACGCGGTTTGGCGCCCAATAGGCCATGCGCGTGCCTGTTATTCATGAGTGCTCTAGATACTAGGCCAAAATCTCATAGGATCGGCCCACTCCACTCTCATATAAGTGAATTCATCAAGTGTATACTTCTTTTAAACACACCATTCATAAGGACTATGAATTTCATTAAGAGTTATAACTCAGCCTCTCAATTGGTAGCAGTCAAACACTCTCTTTTAGTGCTTCAGTGTCAATATCGACTTGTTATTACCTATATGGACCTACTTCATGAGATCTCCAATCACATAGGTTGGGTTACCATCTCTACTGACAACATGCCGGCCTTAACCCCCTCTCTTTTGAGGTTTGAAAAGTTAATTTTCTTCCCACTAGTTTAGTTAGAGGATCAGCCAAATTAACTTCTGACTTCACATAACCAATGGAAATTATTCCATCTCTCAGCAGCTACTTTATGACATCATGTCTCAATTTCATGTGTCTACTTTTACAATTATAAGATTTATTCTTTGTTATAGCTATTGCCGCTTGGCAATCACAATATATAGACACAGGAGGTAATACATCATTTATTAAAGGGATATTAGCTAAGAAGTTTCTTAGCCACTCAGACTTAGAACCAGCTAACTCCAGAGCTACAAACTCTCATTCCATAGTCGATCTAGCAATGATCGTCTGCTTAGCTGATTTCCACGATATTGCACCACCACCAAAGGTAAATACATAACCACTAGTAGATTTTGTCTTATCTGAATCAGAGATCCAATTTGCATCACTGTACCCTTCTAAAATAGAAGGAAATCCACTATATAGGATACCATAATTCATAGTTCTTCTCAAATATTTCATTAGTCTATCTAATGGAGACCAATCCTCTCTGTTGGTATTATGAATATATCTACCCAGTGTACACACAGCATAGGCTATATCAAGCCTTGCAATTTTATTAAATGCATCAGACTCCCAATAATCTGTGCATATTTAGACTGAGCAACTAGGTCACCATTATTCTTTTTCAACTGAGAATTAGTATAAAAAGGAGTGCTCGCAAATGTGACATTAAAATATTCAAACTTCTTAAGAAGTCTCTCTACATAATGTTCTTGTGATAACATTATTCCATCTTCACTCCTTATAAATTTACCTCCCAATATTGTATTTACTTCACCCAAGTCTTTCATATCAAAATTAGCAGACATAAATAATTTAGTACTTTGCATAATATTTAAACTTGTATCATATATAAGCATGTCATCAACATACAGACATATTATCACATAATCATTGTCTACCACTTTAGTATAAACACATTTATCCACATCAACTGAAGAAAAATCATCTCTCAGTAAGACTTGTTTAAGTTTCTCATACCACTGCTTAGGAGCTTATTTAAGCCCATAAAGAAAATTAATTAATTTACAAACTTTATTTTCTTGTCTAGAAATGACACAACCTTCAGGTTGAACCATATAAATTTCTTCTTCTAAATCACCATTTAAAAAAGCTATTTTGACATCTATTTGATGGATAAAATCTTATGGATAAAAGCTAAGGCAATTAAAACTCGAATAGAAGAAATTCTAGTCACTAGTGCAAATGTATCAAAATAATCTATTTTTTATTTTTTAGAAAATCCTTTTTCTACTAGAGCTTTATATTTATCTAAAGATACATCAGGATTAAATTTCCTCTTGAAAATCTATTTACAACCAATAGGCTTTGCACCAGGAGGTAAATCAGTTAAAATTTATGTAATATTTTTCTTAATAGAATCAATTTCATCTTTTATTGTCTCTTTCCAATATTTAGCATCTGAAGAAGATATAGTTTCAAAACTATTTGATGGTTCATTACCAACAAGAAAATTTTGAAAACCATTTCCACAAGAAAAATATATTTTCTAGTCATTTTTCTCCTTCTCAGTTCCTCATTAGAGGTAATTTCACTATTTATTTCAACAGGTGTATGAGAAATTATATCAGACAATGGATAAATATATTCAAAGAACTCATCATTCTTTGTCTCAATTATAGTTGCAATCAAGTACATCACTTTTTTAAAACAAGAAATCTATATACAATACTATGTTCAACATATCCAATAAGCATGCCATCAGCAGTTTTAAAACCTATTTTTCTCTTTTTAGGTTCAGGCAAAAAAACTTTAGCAAGGCACCCCCACACTTTTAAATATTTCAAGTTAGGTTTATAACCCCTCCACAATTCATACGAATTTTTGCCAGTTCTTCTATGTGGTATTCTATTTTGTAAGTGACATGCAAATAATATAGCTTATCGGGAGCATTAGAACTAACTAACGTAGAGTTCATCATCTCTTTCAATGTTCTATTTTTTCTTTCAGCTACTCCATTTGAATCAGGTGAATAAGGTGGAGTTACTTCATGAATAATTCCATTCTTTTCACAAAAATTATTTAAAGAAAAATATTCTCCACCTCTATCAGATCTAATTCTCTTGATTCTTCTACTAAGTTAATTTTCAACCTCAGTTTTATAAGAAATAAAAGCATTAAAGGCATCATCTTTATTTATAAGAAAATAAAACTTAATATATCTAGAAAAATAATCAATAAAATTCACATAATATCTTTTACCACCTCTAGTCATAGTCTGCTTCAAGTCGCCTAAATCAGTGTGAATTAAAGATAACAATTCAGTTTCTCTATTTACAGAAAAATAAGTCTTTCTAGTACTTTTAGCTTCAGCTTATATTTTACAATTGTCAATATTATTTGAGTCTAAACCAGATATTAATTCTAGTGACCGCGTTTTCTTTATATATGCGATATTAATGTGTCCTAATCTAGCATGCCATAAAGAGATAGACTTAACTATATAAGCAGAAGCAGATGTATTTTCATATCTAGTATAAGAAACATTAAGCATAAATAAATCATGGTTACAATATTCATTCCCCATAAAAATATTCTTTTTGGTCAATACGACCTCATCATTCGCGAAAGAAACCTTCAGTCCAACTTTTCCTAATAATCCCAAAGACACCAAACTGGTTTGGATATTAGGAACATGTAACACATCACTCAATGCTAGAGTTTTACCAGATGTGAGTTTGAGAAGAATTTTTCCTTTCCCGAGAACACGAGTTGTTCTTGAGTCACCAAGATAAAAAGTGTCTTCTCCTTCCTCAATTTAGGTGTAAGACAAAAAATATTTTTTTTTTTTGCACAAATCTGCCTAGTAGCACCAGAGTCTATCATCCAATTTCTCACGCTGGCCACATTAATTATTTGGAAATTGACCGTAACAATTATATTATCTGCTTTAGTCAAATTTAATTTTGACTTAGCGAGATTATCATTTATCTTAACTCTTCTCTTGCATTGAGGTGCATTTTTCTTGAAGGTTTTAATTTTAGCATTGGATATGTAACCATGTCTATTGACATACCTGTATTTTGACATTAGTGTCTGCCAAAGTTGTGGATGCACTAACGTATTTGCAACACCATGGATATCTGGCAGGACAGCTGGAATAGTAGCAGTGGAGACAACACCAAAATTGGTAGCACCATCGACAATTTTCGCAGTAGTATTACTTGACATAGTTTCTTAGATTGTAGGGAATTGACATAGAAAAATAACAATAATACTGCAATAAAATTATTTGTGAGCATAAATACATCAACTGACTTGAGTCGTGCTAGGTACTGTCCTAAGAAACTATTTCAGCAATGTGAAATATTTCCCCAGGATCAAACAAGCTCATCTCTATTTATTTAGAGGATACAGGAATCAACAAAATTAAATAATAAATCCAGCAAGTTGGAAGAGAAAGAGTAATAATATCTTATGCCAATTAAAATATTATAGATGAAGAAATTAGAAGGGGGGGGGACGTATAGGGGGAAAGAAGATAGAAGAATGTCTTATTTTGCTAATGATTAGCTTTTCTTGGTGTTTGATGATTGAAGAATGATTGCCTAATCATGGCTATATATGGCACAAGGAAAGCTTCTACACAAGACAAGTGTTTTACTTACTTGTCAAATTTTTTTCATGCAAGATCACAACACATCCCATGCAAAATGACACTTGGCTTAGCAAGTCCATTTGTAAAATAATTTTTTAAAAGAATGCAACATGTAAAACCCTTGACATATACCAATTATGTAAGAGTATTTGGCCACAAGGCTTCATGTAAAAAGCCACTTGAAAATAGATAGGACACTTACAAAATAAAAAGACACATGGCTATTTTATAATTTTTAGAATACTCCCACAGTAAGTAGTTTCTTATATTGGTTGGATATTTAGCTATGTCAAATATCTCTAAGACGAAGAATGAAACTTTAGGAACCTCAGCCTATATGTTTATTGGTGAAACCCTTGACTTTCTATACATGTATTGTTCAATGGTTTGTGTGTTATATGTGCAATATGTATATGCCACCAACATAATTGTTTACCCTCAAAATAGGATAATAATTAAATTTGTAAGTGATTTTAAGTATATGTAGATTAATTTGATACAAAACAATGAATTGAGTTAGAATGGACAAGTAAAGATACAGTAAATTCAAACCAAGTGAGGAGGATGATTCCAGCCTTAGTGAAGCATCCAACCTCTATCCGGGCTCACAGTGGACAACTTTGATGACGAGATAAAAATCTTACAATAACAGTGAAAATAGTAGTATATTGCTTTGGAATGTGTGTTACTATGTGTCCAATGAATTATCAGAATTCCCTTTATATAGTAGGGGAATCCTACTCTAAGTACTCCATGAAAAGTAAAAATCGTCTGTTTAACTGATTTCCAGTTCTTTATCGATGTGTGCTGATATACATGCCATGATATCCGACCGGTCGCAGAAATTACGGCCTTCTGTTGGTCATGTTTGATTGCCCGACAATGTTCTCCGAAGTCTTTCAGGATTTGGATCGATCTCCAATCATAACTCTAATATTCTCGAGGACAGGCATTGTGTCCCCGGATTCTGACTCGATGACATATTTGCTTTGATTCTGATATTTCGCAATCATATCTCGAGCTCGTTTCACCCTATCAGAGGCCGAAGTTTATCGTGAGCTCGATTTTTGCCTGTATAAAGATAGTGCCCTCATTTCTCGGAGAGCAAGCTGACAAGAAACGACATGAGCACCCTAATTCCTTCTTCAATAAGCCGTGGCAGAAGTGACAAAAAGTCTGAAGTGTCTTATAAGTCATTTCATAATGGCCTTAAATGCACATCAGTCGTCGGTTGGTTGTCCCTGGACGCGAAACGTCATGGAACCCCTATAAATAACCCCTAATTTTCTCATTTTTTACTTTACATCAAACTATCTACCCTTGTACCCTTAGGATTCCATCACTCTTTTTCATATTCTAGCATTTTTACCTTCGTTACTCGAGATTTCTTTGCAAAATTTTTACTTATCATCCATTCAAGCCAACACATATGATCTTCCATCTTTCAACCTTTCTCTATATCCTTCAAGCTTTTCCTTATAACAATGGAAAAACCTTAAAATCTGTTCCCCAAAAGGTTTCTTCTACCTCCCAAACGACAGCCGGAACCAACAAAACCACTTTCGATGTGGTCGACCTCGGGAGATCCGTTGCTAACGTGGTTATCGATGAATCGGCTCATAAACCTCCCTTGAAAATGTTCGTTCTCACGGCTTGTTCGGTTGCCGACAACTTCAAGGTCGAGAAGCCTTCTTTGGTACAAGGTCGGCACGAGGATGCCTCGAGATACATTTGCTCAATTACCAAAGAGGACCTCCCCACGGGACGAAAAAACTGCAACTGGCCAACATGGACATCGTGGTCCCTGACTCCGAAGAGGCCATTACCACCCATGTCAAGGGATATATGAGTGTTTACACTTATCCCTTTACATTGGGTCTGGTGGATTCGATCATCTTAGACTTCTGCAGGAGGTATAATGTATGCCTTAGCAAAATTCACCCTTCAATATGGAGGATCCTAATCCTCCTCTGATTTTTTGTGAATAAAATCGATTCATGTACTTTTACCATCAATCATTTGATCCTTTTATATAGTCCCCAAATTTTCCGGGGGGAATGATAAAGCTTGTACGCCGGGCTAGTAAAGCCCCATTTTCGAGCATTAACGAGGACCGGGATCGAGGCTGGCAGTGTCATTTTTTCTGGGTGAGGACCTCGGATTTGATCCCGACCAAATTCAGACGATTCCTCGAGAAGTAGAATGCATCACATAAGTAAAAATTCCTCTTGAATGTTGATTTTGTGTTCATCTCTCTTTTTCTCATTGGTATTCGGTGGTGCAGCTGTCGCTCGAGTCCCAAATGTTGTCCCTCGACTCAAGGAGTGGGTGGAAGGTATTGTCTCACAGATGCCCTACTCTGAGCGCTCATGGAGAAAATTTTCGAAGGTTCGTTGGGAGGCCCGTTCCATGGTAAGATTTATTTCTCGAGTAGGTTGTGTTAGGCTTCTGCTCTTAGCATTACGCTCTTATTATTCTTTCTTTACTTCTCTTTTGCAGGTTTGCTTAAGACCATTGAGCTTAGGCCCCCAGTTGGGGAAGAGGACTTACCTGTCAATTCTTCTACTTCAGGACAGCCCAAAGACACAGCAGGGGAGAAGAAAAGGAAAAGGGCCCCGAGTTCATCGAGCTCGGAGAAAAAGAAAACGAGAAGTAGGTTGGTTCATAACCAAAGGAAACCTCCAGCTCCTGAGTGCTTGACTCAGAATCACTCATTCAGCTCAGAGACGAGCCATGAAGAGGATGAAATCTTTGTGGCCCATGAGTCGTCTGTCCCCGAGGAACGGATGGCAGCCTAGGGGAAATGATGGAAGCTAATCCCCCTTAGGTTCGCGAGGCTGATGCCGAAGTGAGGGCCAAAAACTCTCGAGACACCGGCTCTGCCACGCCTGCATTATACATATTTCGGGATCGCCTTCGTTCACAGAATCAATGTTCGACGAAGCCCGAACGACGAAGGAGCGATCCCACGAGGGGGCCCATGGAGTGGACGATCCCCTCTAAGGTTTTTTTGACTAAGTAGACTCATCCGCTCTGGTGGATTTAACCTGATTGGGTGACTTAGAGGTTCCAAGGAAATGTCCACCCTCGGAGGTCCACAGATCGAGCTTGAGCCCGAGATTGATCAATCGGTTCCCCGCTCCGAGCACGGATCCTGGTCGTAAGTGGTCTGTCGTTATCACCGTTCTTGAGGATGCCTGGATTCTTTACGCCCCCGTAGGGATAGCTAGTTACCTCCAGTGTCTGGTAACCAAAGAAGACCAGGAAAAAATGAACGAGGTAGATGCGCCATGCCTATTCAAAGAAGCACAACATGTGCTGAACCGGGTAAGGTGTTACCAAACTTTTTTATTTTTCAACTTTAGTTCTTGATAATTCTAATACTTCCTATGTTTCAATTTATGTGAACCTCTTTTCTTTTTAGTCCGTTCCAAAAAGAATGACCATTTTCCTTAGTAGGAAACAATTTACCATTTATGCAATGATTTATAGCCACACAAAATATATGTGCCTCATTTTACATCACAAGTTCAAAAGTCTTTTCTCTTTTCTTAAACTCCGTGCCCAGTCAAATGGGTTCACATAAATTGAAACGGATGGAGTATATCTTCTCATTTTTGTAGGCCTCGGTGCTCCACCATGAAACCTTCCTCCGGGACCGGGATGAGCTGAGCCAACTTGAGGCCGAAGTCAAAGAGCTTGCTGAGAAGAGAGGCATGTATAATATTCTCAGTGAGAAATGTGAAGGAGAAGTCAAGATCCTTCGAGCCGATTTGGATGCGGCTCAGAAAGAGCACGCCGACCTGGTGGAACAGGTAAAAATAATTGAAGTTAGTGATGATGAGCTAGGCACGGCGTCTAACGGTCAGAATCCGTAGGTCCAAAAGAAGATTTATTGGTCGACCAGCTCTGTGCATAGATGGACGGATTCCAGGCCATGGATGAAGAGTGGAAGGGAAATATGGAACGATTGGCTTGGAAAAAAGAGACTGCCCAGGAGCAGCTGAACTTGGCGGAGGACCAACTTTGATAGGTGAAGGAGAAAGCTGAAACCTGATCCCAAAAAGCGAAAACCTCTAGTCTCAGTCGGGCTCGGCCGTTGCCGCATGGGATACCCTTGCCAACCAGCTTGAAGCATCCAAGTCAGCGGCGAAAATAACCAGGGCCAACGCCGAAAAGATGGTGGTCCAGTACAAAGATGATTATGAGGTAGCTCAGGAACGCCTGAAGACCATTGTCAAATAAGTGAGGTGGCAGTCACAAAGGGAGGCTCTCGAAGAAGTTCATGCCCGAGAGTTTGATTTATTGGCCGAGATTGAAAATTTTAAGAGGATCGAGGCAGAGGCCAAGAATTTGGCGTACACCGAGGATAAGGAAGATTCCGAGGGTTTGGAAGGATCCGAGGACGGGGAAGACCCCGATAGCTCTGGTGACGAGACGGGCTCCTCGAAAATCGGGCTTCTTAGGTGCCTTGTGTATTTTTCTTCGCTTTTGTACTTTTGTATTTTGTTGAAGCCGTTTGTACTTTGTAAAGATTTATGTATATATACAAGGCTTTGTCCCTTCAACAAATTTCAGACTTGTTTCTTTTTGCTTATTTTCTTTACGATTGAAAATATTTCAAATGCCTTTGCACGTAATAATTAGGTCTTGTTCGGAGGTTCGAACAATGCTCGTTCTCGATATTATTTTGCATACGACTCGTGGGGATTAATATTGTAACAACCCGACTGGTCGTTTTGTGTTATCAGACCCTGTTCCCCTAAATGAAACTTCCCATAGTGGCATTTTATTATTTGTAACTTGCGGGGACTGGTGGTCTGGGATTCGGAGGTGTTTAGAGTGCTATAGGAACAATTGGTTCCTTAAGGTTGGCCTTTAAGGCCAAGTTTGATCTCGGTCAAAATTTTGGGTAAACGACCTCGGAATCGAGTTTCGTCAGTTCCGGTAGCTTCGTGTGTTGATTTTGGACCTGGGCGTATGTTCGAAATGGATTTCTGATGACCCGGGAGCGTTTCGGCGCCTAATATTGAAATAAGAAGTTCCTTAAGTTCCTATTGTGGTTTTGGACATGTTTTTGTGTTATCGAGGTCCAAACAAAATTCTGAGATCGGGAATAGTTTCGTTATGTCATTTATGACTTGCCTGCAAAATTTGGTGTCGTTCCGAGTAGTATAGGTAGGTTCGGCATGTTGTTAGCGAAGTCTAGAAAACTTAAAGTTCCTAAGTTTGGTTCTTGGGGTTTTGAGGTGTGATTCTGAGTTTTAGCGTTGTCTTGGGTGTTTCGAAGGCTCGAGCGAGTTTGTATTACAATTCGAGACTTGTTGGTATATTTAGACGGGGGCTTGGGTGGGCCCAGGTGCCTCCCGGACACCACACAAGGCCAAAAACCAGCTGAAATAGCTGTTGGTGCACCTGTTCTGGTGTGATCACAGGTGCGGTTGACCAGTCGCAGGTGCAGGACCGCTCCTGCAGTCCCAACCTCGCAGGTGCGACCCCTAGTGGTCTGGCTAATTCTCACAAGTGCGGACAGAGTTCCGCAGGAGCGGTCTCCACTCCGCAGGTGCGGGCCCAGGCTCCCCTGTCCATTTCTGCAGGTGCGAGCCTTTGATCGCAGGTGCGAGACCGCAGGTGCGGTCCTTGAGTAGCAGGTGTGAAACACTATTCAGACAGTGTATTTTTATACACGGGTTTAATTCATTTTTTCTCATCTTCTTCTTCTTCCTTGGGGCGATTTCCACCATTTTAGAGGGGCAAACGACTTGGTTATTTAAGGTAAGTAAATTCTACTCTAATATTAGCTTCATGCATGAATTCCTAGTTAAGTTTAATCACATAATTAGTGAAAAATCAAGAATTGGGTAGTAACCTAGGGCTTTCGATAATTTGAGGATTTACCCGTAAATTTGCTATGGAATCAAGTCAAAATCGTATATTAATTATCCTTAGGCTTTGGGTGAGGGTTTCTTTAGAGAATTATTGGAATCCGAGCATGCGGGCCCGAGGTCGGATTTTAGATTTTCTTCAAGAATGGTGAATTTGGATAAATAATAGGAGAATTCCATGCTTTGAATATAAGTTAATGTATTTGTATAATATTTGGCTAGTTTCGAGTCCTCGGGTGTAGAGTTCGAAGTTTCGGGCGCGTTCTCGGTCTGGGGAGTAAATTCAACGCAAGGTGAGTCTCCTTTCTAACCTTGTAAGGGGGAATTGTCCCCCTAGTGATTTAAATGCTCTATGTGATAAATTGTGGGGGCTACGTACATGCAAAGTAACGAGAGTCCGTACGTAGCAACTATTACTATTATGTCCGGGTAGTTAGGCCCACATCATGCCTTGTGTTTTACTTGATATGAACTATATGCTTAATGAATTAATGTTAAATGTTTCTTATTTCCTCGAAGTTATGAAATTTGAGAAAAACTTGTAAGAAATTGTTCAGTGAAAAGTACTCTCTTTTAAAAAGGAATAATGTGTGTGCATGTGACCACTTCGCAATTTACATTCCGCGAGCGGAGTGTGATTTCCCCCACTCTTATGAGAACGGGCCGTACGCCATGGCGGATTGAGAGATGCACTTTTGGTACGGGCCGTTCGATACTTTTGAGAGATGCACTTTTGGTACGGGTCGTTCGATCCTCGGCAGTGCATAGATGTGAGTAGTTTGTGGAGAGGTGCACTTTTGGTACGGGTCGTTCGATCCTTGGCAGTGCACGGGCATGACTATATTATTAATCTGGTCGGTTGTCCTTACCCTGCATGCGTATAATTTATTTGTTACTAAATTCATGGATATTGATCTGACAAAAATTTGGGGAAAAAGTGAAGTGGTAATTGTTTTATTTATTCCCAGTATTCTTCCTGGATTTCAGTACCTTACATATATATACTTGTTGCTTCACTGTCTTTACATGCCTACTGTTTCCATTATATTCTGTTANCCTGGACCTGTATCTATGGTGAGTTGCCTCCCTTGGCGATTCTCAGCAGTGCTATGGAGTTATCTTTTGTTTATTTCTGTCTACTTCTCTCAGACAGCAGTACATTTTGTATCATCTTTTGTATATTCTACTAGTTCGCCTGTTGACTTGTGACACTAGTTCCTGGCACGCACATAGTAGACTCTTTATTTTGGGACTGTATATATTGGATCATGATCATTGTGGCTGTATTTACTTAAGTTGGTTAATGTTTCCGCTTTTATTTAAATGATCTAAGCTTAAAACCTTGGGAATATGTGGGGTTGGTATGTCAAATAAGGATAATCTCACTAGTAAACAATTGTTGGCTTGCTTGACTCCGGTGTTGGGCGCCATAACGACCTGTGTTGGATTTTGGGTCGTGAAAACATGGTATCAAAGCACTAGGTTCACGTAAGTCTCACGAGTCACGGGCATATCCAGTAGAGTCTTGCGGATCGGTACGGATTTGTATGTACTTATCTTCAGGAGGCTATAGGGTGTTAGGAAACCTCTCTTTGTTCTTATTCTATCGTGCAGTTGATGATTTATTAAATTCATTCTTCTATTCTCTCACAGATGGTGAGGACGCGCGCATCTGATGTTCCAGACCCGAGAAGGGCCGCTACCCCCGCTGGTATAGGCCTGGGGAGGGCACCGGCCTGTGGTAGGAGACGAGGGCGTCCCAGAGCTATTCCGGTCCGACCACCAGAGGACCCTATTATAGAGGAGCAGGATGAGGTGCCTCCAGCATATCCTGCACCAGTAGACTTTATGACAGCGCCAGGCTTCCAGGCAGTCATGGGCCGTATGATGAGATTTATGGACACTATGTCCCAGGCTGGTTTATTTCCAGCAGATCCTGCCACTTCTCAAGTGGGAGGGGGATCCCAAACCCCTACTGCCCAGGCCGCAGGACCGATAGAAGCATTACATCATACCCCGGGTACACTGCCCGTGGGTGGGGTCCAGCCTGTTGCAGCAGCACCTGAGCCTAGACCAGCTGCGGACGGTGATCCGCAAAAATTATTGGATAGATGGACCCAATTGCACCCTCCGGTCTTTGGGGGTGAGCGAGGCGAGGACGCACAGGATTTTGTGGATAGGTGCAGGGACAGATTGCACAACATGAGGATATTAGAGTCCCATGGAGTGGATTTCACTACCTTCCAGTTGGAGGGCAGAGCTCGCGGATGGTGGCAGTCCTACATTCTCAGCAGGCCAGCAGATTCTCCTCTTATCACCTGGGAGAAGTTCATACATATGTTTCTGGATAGATATATCCCACCCTCTGAGAAGGAAGAGTTGTGGTACCAGTTTGAGCGTCTAGAGCAGGGGCAGATGTCAGTGACTGATTATGAGGCCCGATTTTCAGAGTTGTCTCACCATGCACTTATGATATTGCCTACGGATGCTGAGAGAGTGCGGAGATTTGTGGTTGGGTTACATCCAGGTATTAGGGCCACCATGGCCCGAGAGGTGGAGATGGGTACTCCTTATCAGCTCGTGGTAGAGATTGCTCGCAGGATCGAGGGGTATCGGTCGAGGAGCAGGGAGCAGGGGCAACAGGATAAGAGGGCTAGATTCTCTGGAGATTTCGGAGGCGCCCCAGCTAGGGGCAAGGGTCAGTATAGCAGTGGTCAGCCTAGCAGGCCTTTATATTCAGCACCTCCACCACCTCCCCGAGGTTTTCCAGCGAAGCCTCATTTCAGCGCCATGCCAGAGTGTTCCTACCATCCTCCATCCATTCAGAGTTCGCACAGTGGTTATCCCAGTCATCCGAGATCCTCCGGCCCTTACTTTAGTGCTATACCTGAGGGCTCTCATCGCCCTCCGGCCATTCAGGGATCTTTTTCGGGGAAGAAAACTATGCCACCTGGGAGTTGTTATGACTGTGGAGAGCCAGTTCATATGAGGAGGCAGTGTCCCAGGTTTTAGGCCAAGGCCGTACAGCAGGGCTATCAGCCGATGGGTCCGGCACCAGCAGTCCGGCCACCTAGAGGTGGAGGACAGGTCGGCAGGGGTCGTCCTAGAGGTGGAGGCCAGGCAGGGGGAGGTCAGGCAGCTCCTATTCACTCTGGTGGAGCCCAGTCTTCCGGTACTCTAGCCAGATTCTATGCCATTCCGGCCAGATCAGATGCAGTGGCCTCAGACGCCGTGATCACAAGTATTATTTCAGTATGTGGTAGAGAGGCATCGGTGTTATTTGATCCAGGATCCACTTATTCCTATGTTTCGGTCTTATTTTCTCATTTCCTGAATGTCCCTCATGAGTCCTTAGGTTCACCTATTTATGCGTCCACTCCTGTGGGCGATTCTGCGGTTGTAGACCGGATTTGCCGGTCCTGTGTGATTTTATTTTGTGGGTTCGAGACTCGAGCGGATCTCTTATTGCTCGACATGGTTGATTTTGAGATTATTTTAGGCATGGATTGGCTATCTCCTTATCATGTCGTGCTAGATTGCCATGCCAAAACAATTACCTTAGTCGTGCCCGAGTCGCCTAGGCTGGAGTGGAGAGGTTCCTCAGTTAGTACAGCCAGCCGGGTTATTTCATTCTTGAAGGCTCGAAATATGGTCGAGAAGGGTTGTCTAGCCTATTTTGCTTATGCGCGGGACACCACCGTCAAGGCTCTAATGATTGATTCAGTGCCAGTGGTTCGAGAGTTTGCAGATGTATTTTCTTCGGATCTTCTGGGCATGCCTCCGGACCATGATATTGATTTCTACATTGATTTAGCTCCAAACACCCGGCCTATATCTATTCCTCTGTACGGTATGCTCCGAAAGAGTTGAAGGAGTTGAAGAAGCAGCTTGAGGAGTTGTTAGCTAAGGGGTTCATTAGACCGAGTGTATCGCCGTGGGTGCTCCAGTTTTATTTGTGAAGAAGAAGGATGGGTCTATGCGGATGTGTATTGATTACCTCCAGTTGAACAAGGTTACCATTAAGAACAAGTATCCCTTACCGCGCATCGATGATTTGTTTGACCAGTTGTAGGGTCCTCGTGTGTTTTCTAAGATTGATTTGCGATCAGGATATCATCAGTTGAGGATTCGGGCTTCAGATGTTCCGAAGACTGCTTTTCATACGATATATGGCCATTATGAGTTCCTGGTGATGTCCTTTGGCTTGACTAATGCCCCAGAAGCATTCATGGACTTGATGAATAGGGTGTTCAGGCCGTATATTGATTCCTTTGTCATTGTCTTCATTGATGACATTTTGATTTACTCACATAGCCTGGGGGAGCACGAGCATCATTTGAGAGTTGTGCTCCAGACTTTGCGAGAACAGATGCTATATGCTAAGTTCTCCAAGTGTGAGTTTTGGTTGGATTCCGTGGCATTTTTGGGGCATGTGGTATCCGGAGAGGGTAATTCAAGGTTGATCCTCAGAAGATCGAGGCATTTCAGAGTTGGTCGCGTCCTACTTCAGCTACAGAGATCAGGAACTTTTTGGGCCTAGAAGGCTATTATCGCCGATTTGTGGAGGGGTTCTCTTCTATTGCAGCTCCATTGACTAGATTGACTCAGAAGAATGCCCCTATTTCGATGGTCTGATGAGTGTGAGGCGAGCTTTCAGAAGCTCAAGACAGCATTGACCTCAGCACCAGTTCTAGTATTGCCTTCCGGTTCTGGGATGTATACAGTATATTGCGACGCTTCACGCGTTGGCTTGGGTGTGTATTGATGCAGGAGAGGAGAGTTATTGCTTATGCTTCACTCCAACTGAAGGTTCATGAGAAGAATCACCATGTGCACAATTTGGAGTTGGCGGCGATTGTTCACGCTCTTAAGATTTGGAGGCACTACTTGTATGGAGTGTCCTGTGAGGTTTATACAGACCATCGTAGCTTGCAGCACTTGTTCAAGCAGAAAGATCTTAAATCGAGGCAGCGCAGATGGCTTGAGTTGTTGAAATATTATGATATCACCATTCTTTATCACCCGGGAAAGGCAAATGTGGTAGCAGATGCTTTGAGCAGGAAGGCGGAGAGTATGGATAGCTTGGCTTATATTTCAGCAGAGGAGATACCTCTAGCCTTGGACATTCAGTCCTTGGCCAACCGCCTAGAAAGGTTAGACCTTTTAGAGCCTCGTCGATTTTTAGCACATGTGGTTGCTCAGTCTTCGTTATTGGGGGAGATTAAGGCCCGGCAGTTCTATGATCTGTGCTTAGCAGAGCTTCAGGAGACAGTGGTTCATGGTAGGGCCAAGGAGGCTACTATTGGAGAGGATGGTGTTATAAGATTTAAGGGCCGCTTATGTGTTCCTAATGTTGATGGCCTGNATTCAAGGTTGATCCTCAGAAGATCGAGGCATTTCAGAGTTGGTCGCGTCCTACTTCAGCTACAGAGATCAGGAGCTTTTTGGGCCTAGCAGGCTATTATCGCCGATTTGTGGAGGGTTTCTCTTCTATTGCAGCTCCATTGACTAGATTGACTCAGAAGAATGCCCCGTTTCGATGGTCTGACGAGTGTGAGGCGAGCTTTCAGAAGCTCAAGACAGCATTGACCTCAGCACCAGTTCTAGTATTGCCTTCCGGTTCTGGGATGTACACAGTATATTGCGACGCTTCACGCGTTGGCTTGGGGTGTGTATTGATGCAGGAGGGGAGAGTTATTGCTTATGCTTCACGCCAGCTGAAGGTTCATGAGAAGAATTACCCTGTGCACGATTTGGAGTTGGCGGCGATTGTTCATGCTCTTAAGATTTGGAGGCACTACTTGTATGGAGTGTCCTGTGAGGTTTATACAGACCATCGTAGCTTGCAGCACTTGTTCAAGCAGAAAGATCTTAAATCGAGGCAGCGCAGATGGCTTGAGTTGTTGAAATATTATGATATCACCATTCTTTATCACCCGGGAAAGGCAAATGTGGTAGCAGATGCTTTGAGCAGGAAGGCGGAGAGTATGGATAGCTTGGCTTATATTTCAGCAGAGGAGATACCTCTAGCCTTGGACATTCAGTCCTTGGCCAACCGCCTAGAAAGGTTAGACCTTTTAGAGCCTCGTCGATTTTTAGCACATGTGGTTGCTCAGTCTTCGTTATTGGGGGAGATTAAGGCCCGGCAGTTCTATGATCTGTGCTTAGCAGAGCTTCAGGAGACAGTGGTTCATGGTAGGGCCAAGGAGGCTACTATTGGAGAGGATGGTGTTATAAGATTTAAGGGCCGCTTATGTGTTCCTAATGTTGATGGCCTGAGGGAGAGGATTCTAGAGGAGGCACACAATTCTCGGTATTCTATTCATCCTGGTGCTACGAAGATGCATCGTGACTTGAAGCAGCATTTCTGGTGGAGGCGGATGAAGATTGTGGAGTATCTGGCTAGGTGTCTTAATTGCCAGCAGGTAAAGTATGAGTACCAGAGGCCAGGAGGCCTACTTCAGCAGATGCCCATTCCTGAGTGGAAATGGGAGCGCATCGCTATGGATTTCGTGGTTGGGTTGCCTCGGACTTTGCGGAAGGTTGACGCGGTTTGGGTCATTGTGGATAGATTGACCAAATCGGCGCATTTCATTCCAGTAGCTACTACATATACTTCTGAGAGGTTGACCCAGATCTACATCCGGGAGATAGTCTGGTTGCATGGTGTGTCGGTGTCCATTGTATCAGATCGAGGTCTTCAATTCACCTCGCACTTCTGGAGAGCATTGCATAGTGATATGGGCACCCAGATAGACCTCAGCACAGAATTTCACCCTCAGACTGATGGTCAGTCGGAGCGTACAGTTCAGATATTAGAGGACATTCTCAGGGCATGTGTGATTGACTTCGGAGGTCAGTGAGACCAGTTTTTGCCTTTGGTCGAGTTTGCTTACAATAATAGCTATCAGTCCAGCATTGAGATGGAACCATTTGAGGCTTTGTATGGTTGGCGATGTCGTTCTCCTATCGGGTGGTTTGAGCCTGGCGAGGCTAAGTTACATGGCACCGACCTGGTGAGGGATGCCTTGGAGAAAGTGAAGTTGATTCAGGAGAGGCTCCGTACAGCACAGTACAGACAGAAGAATTACGCGGATCAGAAGGCGCGTGATGTATCATTTATGGAGGGAGATAGGGTCCTGTTGAAAGTCTCGCCTATGAAGGGTATTATGTGGTTTGGGAAGAAGGGCAAGTTGAGCCCGAGGTTTATAGGTCCCTTCGAGGTGTTGAGGCGAGTTGGGGAGGTTGCTTATGAGCTGGCCTTGCCTCCCAGTTTATCAGGAGTTCATCCAGTTTTTCATGTATCCATGCTCCGGAGTTACCACGCCAACTTCTCTCACGTGGTTAATTTCAGCACTATTCAATTGGATGAGAGTTTGGGCTACGAGGAGGAGCCAGTTGCTATTATTTATAGACAGGACCGCCAGTTGAGGTCCAAGAGAGTTTCTGCCGTAAAGGTCCAGGGGAAGGGCCATCCAGTTGAGGAGGCGACTTAGGAGTCCGAGGAGGACATGCAGAGGAGAAATCCACATATATTCAGCATTTCAGGTATGATCCTGGACCCATTCGAGGACGAACGTTTGTTTAAGAGGTGGAGAATGTAACGACTCGACCGGTCGTTTTGCATTATTGGACCATGTTCCCCTAAATGAAACTTCCCATAGCGGATTTTTATGATTTGTGACTTGCGAGGACTGGTTGTCCGAGATTTGGAGGTGTTTAGAGTGCTATAGGTACAATTGGTTCCTTAAGGTTGGCCTTTAAGGCCAAGTTTGACCTCGGTCAAAAATTTAGGTAAACAACCCCGGAATCGAGTTTCGTTGGTTCTGCTAGCTTCGTGTGTTGATTTTGGACCTGGACACATGTTCGGAATGGATTTCTGATGACCCGGGAGCATTTCGGCGCCCAATATTGAAATAAGAAGTTCCTTAAGTTCCTATTGTGGTTTTGGACGTGTTTTTGTGTTATCAAGGTCCCAACGGAATTCCGAGACCAGGAATAGTTTCGTTATGTCATTTATGACTTGCCTGCAAAATTTGGTGTCATTCCGAGTAGTATAGGTCGGTTCGGCGCGTTGTTAGCGAAGTCTAGAAAACTTAAAGTTCCTAAGTTTGGTTCTCCGGGTTTTGAGGTGTGATTCTGATTTTTAGCATTGTTTTGGGTGTTCCGAAGGCTCGAGCGAGTATGTATTACGATTTAGGACTTGTTGGTATATTTGGACGGGGACTCGGGTGGGCCCAAGTGCCTCCCGGACACCACACGAGGCCAAAAACCAGCTGAAATAGCTGCTGGTGCACCTGTTCTGGTGTGACCGCAGGTGCGGTTGACCAGCCGCAGGTGCAGGACCGCTCCTGCGGTCCCAGCCTCGCAGGTGCGACACCCAGTGGTCTGGCCAATTCTCACAGGTGTGGACAGAGTTCCGCAGGAGAGGAGCCGCAGGTGCGGGCCCAGGCTCCCCAGTCCATTTCTGCAGGTGCGAGCCTTTACTCGCAGGTGCGAGACCGCAGGTGCGGTCCTCGAGCCGCAGGTGCAAAAACACTGTTCAGACAGTGTGCTTTTATACGCGGGTTTTATTTATTTTTTCTCATCTTCTTCTTCTTCCTTGGGGCGATTTCCACCATTTTAGAGGGGCAAACGACTTGGTTATTGAAGGTAAGTAAATTCTACTCTAATATTAGCTTCATGCATGAATTCCTAGTTAAGTTTAATCACATAATTAGTGAAAAATCAATAATTGGGTACTAACCTAGGGTTTTCGATAATTTGAGGATTTACCCGTAAATCTGCTATGGAATCAAGTCAAAATCGTATATTAATGAACCTTAGGCTTTGGGTGAGGCTTTCTTTCGAGAATTATTGGAATCCGAGCATGCGGGCCCGGGGTTGGATTTTAGATTTTCTTCAAGAATGGTGAATTTGGATAAATAATAGGAGAATTCCATGCTTTGAATATAAGTTAATGTATTTTCATAACATTTGGCTAGTTTCGAGTCCTCGGGTGTAGAGTTCGGAGTTTCAGGCGCGTTCTCGGTCCGAGGAGTAAATTCGACGCAAGGTGAGTCTCCTTTCTAACCTTGTAAGGGGGAATTGTCCCCCTAGGTGATTTAAATGATCTATGTGATAAATTGTGGGGGCTATGTATGTGCAAAGTGACTAGAGTCTGTACGTAGCAACTATTACTATTATGTCCGGGTAGTTAGGCCCACATCATGCCTTGTGTTTTACTTGATATGATTTATTTGTTACTAAATTCATGGATATTGATCTGACAGAAATTTGCGGAAAAACTGAAGGGCTAATTGTTTTATTTATTCCCAATATTCTTCCTGGATTTCAGTACCTTACATATATACTTGTTGCTTCACTGTCTTTACATGCCTACTGTTTCCATTATATTCTGTTAAATTATAATGTTAGACCTTAGTGAGTGTCATGTTGACCTCTTGTCACTACCTCTTCGAGGTTAGGCGGGACACTCACTGGGTACATATATATTTATGTACTTATGCTACACTTATGTACTTAATTGTACAAGTTCTGAGGCTAGGGCTTCTGGTTATCCGACCGGAGCTTGACGTATATCCTGGACCTGACTCCACGGTGAGCTGCCTCCCTTGGCGATTCTCAGCAGTGCTATGGAGTTATCTTTTGTTTATTTTTGTCTACTTCTCTCAGACAACAGTACAGTTTGTATCATCTTTTGTATATTCTACTAGTTCGCATGTTGACTTGTGACACTAGTTCCTGGCACGCACATAGTAGACTCTTTATTTTGGGACTGTATATATTGGATCATGATCATTGTGGTTGTATTTACTTAAGTTGGTTAATGCTTCCGCTTTTATTTAAATGATCTAAGCTTAAAACCTTGGGAATATGTGGGGTTGGTATGTCAAATAAGGATAATCTCACTAGTAAACAATTGTTGGCTTGCCTGACTCCGGTGTTGGGAGCCATCACGACCTGTGTTGGATTTTGGGTCGTGACAAATTTGACCGGAAACTTTCCCGGAAGTGTTTACTGAGAATTTTTTAGATTATAATTTTGTCGACCGTAGCCTTTGAACCAGTTTAGAAATTTTGAAGGCCTTATGTTTTGGTTACGGATCTCGGACGTATCCGAGCCGTTCTTGGGCGGCCGTAGCCTTTTAAGTTCGGGTGTTTCCCAATGAGCTTATTACCCCGAGCCATCCAGGGTTTTCCGGTACAACAGTCCTCGAATGGGGATGTCCGTAGCCTTTGAAGTTTGGGCACTGCCTAATAGGTTTTGTGTCCTCGGGCTTCGTAGCCCGAGCTGTCCGGGCTTGCCCATGACGACAGTCCTCGTGCGGGGTGATCTCTTGGATTCGGACAGAGGTGTCCCTTGGGCCCGATGTCCTTAAGGAACAAAATACATTAGCTTTTAAGAGACAAAATATGTATATGCAAGGTAGAAACTTTATTTTGTTTATGTGAAACATACAAGATTGCAAATGTGTACAAACTTCATGTTATGGATTAAGTGGTCTATGTGGGCACGGTTCATTTTACCATTTATCCCTTACAATAAATCATATCCACCAAGTCCAGACTTGTTTGAGCAGGAAGTTTCCTTCCTTGCTAAAATCATTACCCGATGGTGATGGCCCCCAGTATTCGAGGCCGATCTTAGAGAGGGATCAGATATTGTTGATGCGAACCTTGACTCAGGTTCATAGTCGGTTTTCAATTCTAAGTTAGGACGATCCACGTTGCTTCGTTAAAAACTTTGCCGGAAAACCCATTTGGGACAAAATCGGTTCAAGGGAAAAAGAGTGCAACGCGTGCTTTTAGGCCTAATAGTTGCATCATTCCTTGGCTGTTACCTGATAATGTTAGTCCAATTCGTAATATATTTAAAGAAAAGTAATAAATTAGGTCGTACCTTAGCAACAGCATTGTTTTAATTGGGTTATGTTCCAGTTGTTCGGTAGTCACTCACCGCTCACCATTTCAAGTTTGTACAATCCGTTGTCGGTGATCTTGATAATCCGATATGGACATCCCAATTCAGTCCGAACTTCCTTTTGTTCGGGTTTTGGATTCTCAGTGTCACCTTTCTTAACACCAAGTCCCCGACATTAAAGTGTCAAAGGTTGGCTTTTCGATTATAATATCTTTCGATCCGTTGCTTTTGGGCCGCCAACCGGACGGGAGGCCTCGCGCCTTTCGTCTAACAGTTCCAGATTTGTACTCATGGCCTCGTCGTTTAACTCTTCGGTCGCATATCGAAACCTGAGACTCGGTTCTCCTACTTCGACCGGTATAAGAGCTTCGGCACCGTAAACCAACAAGAACGAGGTGGCCCCGGTACTGGATTTTGAGGTCGTACGATATGCCCATAGGACTTCGGGCAAGATTTCCTTCCATTTCCCTTTGACATCAGTCAACCTCTTTTTGAGGTTTTGAAGTATGGTTTTGTTCGTGGACTCTGCTTTCCCGTTTCCACTAGGGTGCTAGGGCATTGAGAGGATCCTTTTGATCTTATGGTCCTCGAAAAACTTGATCACTTTGCTGCCGGTGATATGCTTCTCATTGTCGCACAGGATCTCGGCCGACATTCTGAATCGTCATATTATGTGGTCCCACATGAAAACAATAACTTCCTTCTCCCTAAGTTTCTCAAATGCCTGGGCTTCCACCCACTTAGAAAAATAATCAGTCTTAAATAAGATAAATTGAGCCTTATCGGGCGCCCATGGCAGGGTACCAAAGAATTCCATTCCACATTTCATGTACGACCACGGTGACAAGACCGAATGCAGCAGCTCCCCGAGCTGATGGATCATCAGAGCTTGCCTCTGACATTCGTCGCAATTTCGCACGAACTACTTTGCATCTTTTTCCATGTCGATCTAGTAGTATCCAGCTCTGATTATCTTCTGAACCAACGACTCGGTGCCCGAATGATTCCCGCAGGTGCCCTCGTGGACTTCCCTCAAAACATACTCGGTGTCTTCCGGTCCTAGACATATGGAGAGTGGGCAATCAAATATTCTTCTGAATAGGGTACCATGTTCGGACAAGCTGAATTGGGCCGCCTTTGTACACAGAGCTCTTGATTCTTTAGGATCCGAGGGAAGTTTTCCGGTCTTCAGTTTATCACGACCCAAGACCCATGTGATCGGTACTCGGCATACTACTCGACCCGAGAGAACCAAACCCATGTACTAACCTACTCTTACGTGCATGCGGAAGACTTTTGACTTTTGAAAACACAATCATTTTAAATAGTAAAATCCACGCATAAAATATAACCATTTAAAACATTCCTTTTCATTAAATAAAAGACATAACGATAACTGTTCATTCATGCATTCCATATGAGTTACCACAGCTTACAATCCAACAGAATAAACTACTATTGTCTATGGAATCTCTAAGACACAGAATGAAAATAGTCGACTGAGACAGGCCTAGATGACCCAAAAGTATAAAGTAAATACTACTTCACGACAGTAAGAGCAGAGCCTCACCAAAAGTACCGAATGGAAATGTGGAGCTTTCCTATCCATGGGGCTCACACTGCTTAGGACCGGTACCTGAAAACAGAAATTCCTAAGCTCCACATGCCTAGTATGAATCATGAACCGTTTCCCCAAGAAGTGGGACAAGATAATAAAAGAGGTCAAGAGATATGCAACGCATTGATATAACAAGGAGGCATTTATACCAAATCATAATTTAAACAAGGAAATGAAATAATAGTGTAAAATATATTTCAAAGTCACTTCCTTTAACATTTAAAGTTCAACCAAACCCCAGATTCTATATCACAAAGATGGGTACTATGTGTTTCGATTCACAACAGATGAGGAAAGGGATCTTGTCATGCAAGCAGGGCCTTATTCGTATCACAACAAGCCATTTATTTTACAGAATTGGGAAAGGGATTTCCATTTTGACCCTAAGTGTATAACTACAATTCCTTTGTGGATTCATTTCCCTAGTTTACCTGTTGGATACTGGACTGGTGATGCACTGAGTAAGGTGGCTAGTGATGTAGGATTACCAACGTATACTGACAGATTCATAGCAGAGTTGAATAGAATTTCCTATGCTAGAGTACTAGTGAAAGTTGACATTACTAAGCCTTTGGTGGAGAATGTAGAGATTGTAACTCCTACTGGTACTAGGCAGCTGGAAATATTGTATGAGTGGAGGCCAAAGTTCTGTAGTGAATGTGTACATTTTGGCCATGATAACTTTGAATGCTGGAGAACAAACTAACATAATCATGAAGATGATGAGCTTAAGGCTCCTAAAAGAAGAAATAAGGGCAGAAGAAAGAAAGTAGTTCAAGAATGAAAACCAAAAGAACAACAAGAACAGGAAGAGGTAATTGAAAAACAACCTCAAACTGAAGTAGAAAAGGGCAAGCAAGACACAACTAAAAATGACTCTGCTCAGAGTATGCAGGTGACAAGCAGGAATGAAGGAAATGGGATACAGAACAATCCAATTATGCAACAGATTGTAGAAGCTAGCACCTCTAACAGATTTACAATTCTGGAAGAGGGTGGGCACAGTTCTGCACAGGGAGATGCTATGAATTATGATCCTATCCAAAATCCACCATGATCATAAGCACTTGGAATATAAGAGGGATAAATAAGCCCTATAAACAGAAAGAATAAGACTCTTTCTGCAAAAGAATAAAGTAGACATTCTAGGATGTCTAGAGACTAGAGTTAAAGAAAAGAAGGCAAAAAATATATTGCATAAGGTAGCTAAGGATTGGGGATATTGTTGTAACTATTCTAATGTTGTAAATGGAAGAATATGGGTGTTATGCAAGACAAGCTTGGCAGTAAAGATAGTCCACATTCATGAGCAGTTCATTCAGTGCTTAGTAGATGATCTAGTAACCAGCTCTTAGATAATGTTGACAGTTGTCCATGCTAGGAACAACGTGCAGGAAAGGGAAATATTATGGCATGACTTGTAGTAGGTAGGGGCAGATTCAAGTTCCTTGGATCATAAGAGGAGATTTTAGTAATGTCTTAACCACAACTGATAGGTTAGGACAACCAGTGACTGCTAGTGAGGTACAGGAGTTCAAACAATGCATTGATAATATGCAATTGACCCCATTGAGAACAAAGAGTTGTTTCTTTACATGGTGTAACAACCAGAATGAAAATTATAGAGTGTATAGCAATATTGATTGGGCTTTTGGCAATTTCAACTGGACTAAAGACTATGGGCATGTGGAAGCAGACTTTTTAGAACCTAGAGTCTCTGATCATTCTCCTATCATAGTTCAAATATGGAAAAGGAGAACTATTTATCCCAAGCCATTCAAGATATACATGGTAACAATGGAGCATAAGGAATTTAGACCTATGGTTGACAGGATATGGCAGCAGCAGATTAAGCATGATCCTATGATTATTATTTGGCAGAAGTTACATAAGCTAAAAGATGAGGCTAAAGGTCTGAACAAGGAGATGGAAATCTTTGATCAAAGGTTGACACAAATAAGGAAGAGATTGGAATGTACTCAAGCCAACCTGGTTCTTGATCCTTTCAACCAAAATGCTGATAGAACAGGAAAAACAAACTATGCGTGAATTAAAGAAATGGAGTACTATAGAGGAGAGGATACTGAGGCAGAAGTCTAGAGTAACATGGATTCACTATGGTGATTCAATCTCTAAATACTTCTATGCACATTTGAAAATTAGAGCCAGTAAGAATACTATCACTACGGTGCATAATGATGTGGGAGTTAAGATCACTGATCCAAAAACTGTGGAAAAAGAGTTCACTAACTTTTTCACACAGCTAATGGGGAAAACCACTAGGTTAAAGCCATGTCCAAATACCAGATTTATTAAAGCAGGAGATTGTCTAACACTACAGCATCAAGAGGAATTAATAAAGGAGATAACACATGAAGAGGTGGATGAAGCAGTGAGAGATACGCCAAATGACAAAACTCCTGGAGTTGATGGCTATCCTATACAATTCTTTACTAAGAAATAGATGAAAGTGAGGCAAGACATCTATGAGTCTGTTTCATTCTTCTTTCATACTGGTAAAATGAAGCCAGCATGGAACTGTACAGCCATCACCCTGATACCTAAAGTTCCAGCACCTACAATAGTGAAAGATTATAGGCCTATTGCTTGTTGCACTACTCTGTATAAAATAATTGCCAAGATCATGACTAGAAGAATCAAAAGAGTAATTGAGATAATTATCGGGAAGTTACAGTCTGCTTTTATAGAAGGAAGGAGTATTATTGATAATATCCTATTTAGCCATGAGCTATTCAAGGGCTATAATAGGAAAGGTCTGTCTCCTAGGTGTTTTCTCAAGGTGGATATAAGAAAGGCTTATGACTCATTAGATTGGAAATTTCTTAGATATATGCTCACTGACCTTGGATTTCCACAGAAGTTCATCTACTGGGTAATGGAATGTGTGTCAACAGTGTCCTACTCTTTAGTACTCAATGGTGGCCTTACCAAGACTTTTCAATACAAGAGAGGGATTAGGCAAAGGGATCCAATGTCTCCCTATCTATTTTTTTATTGCAATGGAGTACTTACAAAGAGAGATGAGCCAATTATCCACCTTAAAGGAGTTCAAATACCACCCTAGATGCAAAAAACTGGGGGTGACACATATTTGTTTTGCTGATGATTTGTTAATGTTTTGCAGGGCAGACACAATTTCAGTAAAAACAATACAGGAAGCCTTTAATAGGTTTTCTGCAGCATCTGGATTGCAGGCTAATGCAGACAAGAGCTCAATGTATATAGTTGGTGTTCCACAGCATATCAAAGAGCTATTACTTGATCTTACAGGATTCACAGAGGGGTCTATCCCCTTTAAGTACCTGGGGGTTCCACTGTCTGCTTAGAAGTTGAACACACATCAATGTCTGCCACTGGTGGAAAGGATTACTGAAAGAGTAAGATGCTGGTCAGCTAGGATGCTATCCTATTCTGGAAGGATATAACTTATTAAATCTGTGTTGTTTGGAATACAAACATATTGGGATCAAATTTTCCTATTGCCTAAGAAGATCATGAAGATGATAGAGACCATATACAGGACATTTCTTTGGGCTAGATCAAATGTCATTTCAAGGAAAGCATTGATAGCATGGGATAAGATATGTCAACCAAAAGTTGATGGGGGATTGAACATCATCAATATGAGGATATGGAATAAAGTTGCAATTCTGAAACATTTATGGGCATTGACAATGAAGAAAGATGTATTATGGATCAAATGGGCACACAGTTATTACATAAAGAACAAAGATATCACAACAATGGACACACCTAAGACAACAGCATGGGTGGTCGGGAAAATCATAGAGGCAAGGAGAGACTTGGTGCAGATGAACTCAGTACAAAGCAGTCTCATTTCAACTCTGACGGACTTGGTGAAACAAGGCAGGTTCCAAATACAAAGAGCTTATATCCATATGTTGCCTCAGTTTCCAAAATTTGGCTAGAAAAGCATTCATTTACACACAGAGATTCATCCACGATTCAAATTTCATCTATGGTTGTCTATTCATCAAAGGATGGTAATTGTGGACAGGCTAATCAAGTTTGGAATCCAAGTTCCACTAGATTGTGTGTTATGTGCAAGTATTGTGGAAACATTTGATCATCTCTACTTTGGTTGTCCAAACACTAGCAGATTATGGGACAGAATACTAAGATGGCTGGGAGTTACAAGGAAACTTGGAAGCTGGCATGATGAAATAGTGTGGATCGGTAGCATAGCTAAAAGGAAGAATTGCAAAGCAGGTATCATCACAGAAGCATTGGCGATGGTAATCTATTGTATTTGGCGCGAAAAAAACTCCATCAGATTAAACAAGGGTAGATACAAGGTGGATGATATATGCAAGGAGATTTCTATACAAATTCACATACAACGGAGATCAAAGATCAAATGGCAACAAGCATTGCAAAGTTTAAACAATTATCCTTAGGAGTAGCTTGTATTTGATGATAGTGTTTTTCTATAGTTAATTCTTGTAATATTGATTAGGAGATTGATGGTCAGCATTTGATGAAATGAAATGTTAGTTTTATCAAACAAAAAAAAAATCCAACCAATATCATGTGAGGTTTTTACCTTCAACGGGAGCACTATACCGACACCGACATACTAGAACCAATACTAGGTGATCAGCTTAGCCATAAGTATTTGACCCTACTTGTCTGGGCGGCTTCCCATAGTATCATACGAGTCGAATTAAACTCATTAAATTTAGTAATGATCATTGCCCACAAACTTGGGGACTTTATCCCATTAACCTGGGCTTAACCTTGGAATGTGTCCCTACACCGGTACGTGTAGTTCCATGGTAACGAATTCAGGATTCGAACCGATATCGGTGGTCTCAACTAGTAACTCCCAAAATATTTGAATTTTCTAAAATCGATTCATATCTTAAAAGCCTAAAATAAATCTCTTTTAAATCAAATCACAGTGTTCATAACCGATCCAATCATTTGAACAACAATCGAACAAAACATTTCCCATTTCTATGTTAAAAGAAATTAACAAAATTAGAATTTCTTTTTTAGTTCAACAAGTGCCACTCTAACATATAAGTACATTTCAAAACATTACATTGTCAATAAACACGTCAATGGCACTTAAACATTTAAAAGCAAAGAATGGTGAAATCCCAACCCGCTCGTCCCCACAAGTTAGGATCCACAATTTGAATCAAGTTCCAAACTAATTTATGATATGCGAGTTTGGAGAGAAACTCTATTAAGTAGTAGGTTTCAATATACCTTGATATGCTCCCAAAAATCCACCACAAGTATCCAAGGTCTTCAACCAATCTCAATCTACACAATTATATCTCACATGAGTCAAGAGTTATCCAACGATACCCAACAAGACCCATTTAGACCTTAGCTCTTGACTATAGGTACTTAGGGTTCGTATCTCCTACCATATGTGTTCACCCTTGCTAATCTTTTATATAGTACATAATAGCCTAATGGGTTTATAAACAACTCAACAATCTCCATGTAATACCTCAAATTTACTATTCTTTGTCTTCCCAACTACCAACATAAATATCCAACAAGTATTTCATAAATACTCACACTCAATCACCTCCCAATATCATGAATACCATAAATACACTCATATATACCTCATAACGAGATTGGAGTAGAGGAAATTATCTTTTGAAGCAAACCATAGAAAATCTCTTCTTTAGTGTTCTTGGTGATTCTTCAAGATTCAAGTGAAATCCTATGGATTGAATCTATAGATGTGTTAGTTCCAGCATCCAATGATGTTATAAAATCATAAATTTGTCAAGAAATCATACCTTGAAGTGTATTAAGTGTAGGGATTGGCCCTTTCTCTCTCTAGAATTCCAAGGCTCCAAAATCTTGCACCTCTTTCTCTCTCCCCGACCTCCTCATACTTATGGAAAATGAACCGCGTAGGAAAATTGTGTAGCCTACACAGCTGGGCTACATAGCCTACACAACATAAGCCTCCCCTTACTCAGCATGTTGTTTTTTTCCTACGTAAGCTGCATAGGCTACGCAGGTCTACTAGGATCCTTTCCTAACTCTTAGCTCAATCATTCCAAGCTACGCCTTTAACCATACAACTTGAGGATTGTATTGTAATGATCCTATTACCCTCGTGTTGGTTCGCAAGCACATCGAGGTCTCGCAAAATATTCTCTTAAGCTCGAGTTTGGCTTAATCTTGTTAGAAAAATTTCTGGGGCTTTACACAGGTAATCTATGTATTTGTTTCTCTAGTCCCAGGTAAGCTTCTCTAGTTTATCTCAGCATGGCCTTCCTCTACTACTGATTTCATGAGATGTACGACCGTTCCCGAGTTGAATTCATCATCATCAACCGACGATCCCAAGTTAGCAAGGGCATCGAACTTGTTGTTTTGATCCCGAGTTACATGTTGTAAAGTCCATTCCCCGAACCGATGTAATGTCACATGTAGCTTATCAAGATATCTTCGCATTCGTTCCTCTTTGACTTCGAACGTTCTATTGACTTGGTTCACCACAAGGAGGGAATCTAACTTAGCTTCGATAACCTCGGCCTTCAGGCTTTTAGCCAGTTCAAGACCTACAATCATGGCCTCATACTCTACCTCATTGTTAGTCAATTTTACAGTTCTAATAGACTGCCTAACTACATTACCCGTCGGTGGCTTCAACACGATGCCAAGCTCGGACCCCTTTGTATTCTAGGCACCGTCCATAAAGAGGGTTCAGATTCTGGAAAGGTCCCCGAGTTTAACAACAACTCCTTCTAGACCTCAGGAATTAGGGTCGGCATGAAGTCAGCCACGAAGTCTGCCAAAATTTGAGATTTGATAGCGGTTTGGGGTCGATATTCGATACCGTACCGCTGATCTCCACGTCCCATTTGGCCAATTGTCCCGAGAGCTCGATTTTATACATTATGTTTCTTAATAGGTAAGTAGTCACAACACATATGGGATTGTATTGAAAATACGGTTTTAGCTTCCTAGAGGCGCTTAGTAAAGCGAGCACCAATTTTTCTAGATGAGGATACCTAGTTTCGGCCACGCCTAGAGTTCTGCTAACATAATAGATAGGAAATTGCGTACCTTTCCTTCTTGGACCAGGAGTCCACTTATCGCTACCTCGGATACCGCTAAGTATAGTTACAAATGTCTGTCTGCCTTCGGAGTATGAAGAAAATGTGGGCTCAAGAGGTATTGCTTGAGTTCCTTCAAGGCTTATTGGCACTACAGGGTCCATGAGAAGTTATTCTTCTTTTTCAACAGTGAGAAGAACCGATGGCTCTTGTCGGAGGACCTCGAGATGAATCGACCCAAAGCGGCTATATGCCCGATTAACCTTTGAACGGCCTTGACATTGTCCATAACGGTGATTTCCTCGATGGCCATGATCTTATCGGGATTACTTTCGATTCACCGGTTGGACACCATGAATTCGAGGAATTTCTCGGACCCGACTCCGAATGCGCATTTCTCAGGGTTCAGCTTCATATTGTATTTCTTCAATATGTTGAAAGTTTCCTGAAAATGTTTCAAGTGGTCCTCTGCTCGCACGGACTTAACTAACATATCGTCAATGTAAAACTCCATTGATTTTCCTATTTGCTCTTCGAACATCCGATTTACTAGGAATTGGTAAGTGACACCGGCGTTTTTTAGTCCGAATGGCATTACGTTATAACAGTAGGTACTGTATTTAGTGATGAAGGACGTTTTTTCCTGGTCGTCCCGGTCCATCCGAATTTGGTTGTACCTGGAGTAGGCGTCGAGAAAACTGAGGATCTCATGTCCGGCCGTTGCATTGATCATGGGATCGATGTTTGCCAGAGGGAAAGAGTCCTTGGGGCATGCCTTATTTAAGTCTTTATAGTCTACACACATTCTTAATTTATTCCCCTTTTTATTGACTACTACTACATTCGCTAACCAATCCGGGTACTTAACCTCCCAGATGGATCCTATTTTAAGGAGTTTAGATACCTCGTCCTTGATGAATGCATGCTTGACTTCGGACTGAGGCCTCTTTTTCTGCTTGACCGGATGGAACTTCGGATCTAGGCTCAGCTTATGTGTATTTATCTCCGGCAGAATCACTGTCATATGGAGGTGAGACCAAGCGAAACAATCTATGTTTGCTATTAGGAATTGAATGAGTTGTTTCCTGAGCTCAGAACTTAACCTCGTACCTAGGTATACCTTACGATCGTGCAGGTGTTTGATCAATATAACTTTCTCCAGTTCTTCGACAGTTGATTTGGTGGCGTCGGAATTATCGGGGACTATGAAATACCTGGAAACTCCATACTCGTCGTCCTCACTCGTCCCCTGCTCCTCCGGTTCAATCAAGGCTGGTGTCGGTAATTGCTATTTGGTTTCCTCTTTGGCCATCGGACTTAGACCCTTCAATGTCGAAAGTGTGGATACCGGGATCACCTCGTCGAATGCAAACATCTCTTTTGCGGCCGGTTGTTCTGCGTAAAATGTTTTAAACTCTCCTAGCATCGGGAACTTCAGCACTTGGTGCATCGTCGAGGGTACTCCCCTCATGTTGTGAATCCACGGTCTCCCGAATAGAGAATTGTTGTCTCCTTCGATCACGTAGAACTTTGTTTCCTGAATGGTTCTAGCAGTGTTCACCGGTAATGTTATCTCCCCTTTAGTGGTCTCACATACCAGGTTGAATCTGTTTGGATCTCTGACTGCAAGCACGATTTGGTCTTGTACCTAGTTGTTCCACGACCCTCGTTCTAATGATATTGGACAACCTACCTAGATTAACTAACACACGCTTAACTCGAGATTTATTTACGAGTACATATATTACCAATGCATCGTTGTGGTGCTGCATGATACCTTTAGTGTCCTCGTCGTTGAATAACAAGGTTCCTTCTGGTACATAATCTCGAGTCTATTTTTCTCTCGTGATGGATACTTTGGTGCGCTTTAACATCGGCCCTTGGGGAACATCTACCCCACCGATGATCATGTTAATGATGTGTTGAGGCTCCTCATATTCAATTTTCTTACTAGAACCTCTATTCTTGAAATAGAATTTGGCCCGATCGCTAAGGAACTCCAGGAGATGTCCACTTTTGAATAACCGGGCTACTTCTTCTTTCAATTGTCGGCAATCTTTTGTTTTATGGTCGTGAGTGCCATGATATTTACACATTAAGTTGGGATCCCTTTGTGTTGGATCGGACTGTAGAGGTCGAGGCCACTTGGTGTATTTTGATGCATCTAATGGCAGCAGCATCGACGTTGAAGTTGTACTCCGATAACCTCGGTGCTTCCTTAGGCCCGATGGGCCTGTAGAAACCGTTTTTACTCATGAGTCCCCGATTATTTTGACCTCGATTGCTTCTCCTTACTTCTCATAGGGTTTCGTCCATACCTGTTACCCATACGATCACCGTTGTATGGTTGATACTGATCTCTGCTTGACCTTGGTTCATGATTAAGGTCTCTTTTGGATATGTCACTAGCTCGGACGGGATAAACAATCGCCGAAGGGGACCCAAACTGATCATTTTTTACCCTAATTTTTGATTGATACCAGTTATGCACATCAGCCCAAGTTACAGCCGGATGTTCTACCAGATTTTGCTTCAACTGCTGCGAAGCCAATGAGCTTCGAGTATTAAGTCCTTGGGTGAAGGCCTGAATGGACCAATCGTCTGCCACCGGCGACAGGTCCATTCGTTCCATTTGAAACCTTAACACGAACTCCCTGAGCATCTCGTTATCTCTTTGCTTTACCTTGAAAATGTCCGACTTCTTGGTCTCAACCTTGATGGCTCCGGCATGCGCTATTACAAAAGCATCTGCAAGCACAACAAATGAGTCAATAGAGTTAGGGGAAAGTTATGATACCATATCATAGCTCCTTTTGACAAGGTCTCTCCGAACTTTTTCAGCAGGACAGATTCGATCTCATCATCTTCCAAGTCGTTCCCCTTGATGGCGCACGTGTATGAAGTCACGTGTTCATTAGGAACTGTTGTTCCATTGTACTTGGGAATTTCGGGCATGCGGAACTTCTTTAGGATCGCCTTCGGAGCTGTGCTCAGAGGAGAAGGTTTTTGAACAAACTTTTTGGAATCTACGCCTTTTAGTATCGGTGGTGCTCCCCGGATTTGGTCGACCCTAGAGTTGTAGGCCTTCACCTTCTTGTTGTTGGCTTCGATTTTATTTTCCCTCGTTTCTAACCGTTTTGTCAATTCCTCGTGCATCTTTATTATCTCAAGGTTGGTCTAAGGTTCAGCTTCATTTGGACTATATGTGTCTAGTTCATTTCTGCGAGTGTTTTCCCGAGATGGTTCGGGCTCAACTCTACTGAGAACACGGCTTTTCTGCAGTTGGGTTATCGTTGTCTACTGAGCCTGCAGCATTTCGAAGATCATCCGCAAGTTGATCCCATCTCCTTCACTTTCATGTGTATTTTGGGCTATCGATCGTACTCCCCCGCGGACGTTGTTCTCAGAATCAGTACGCAAATTCGTGTTAATGGCCACATGTGAGTTGGCGTCGATCGGGTTTGCGGCAGAAATTTTGCTGGGATCGGCACGGGGCACCTCGTTACCGGGCACCATATTGTTGTTCTCGCCATGGTGGCCAGACTCAGATCCGTGTTTAGAGGGGCAGATTGGGAGTTCGACATTTTAAACTTTGACTTGAAATCAAAGACACTTCAAAGAATAAGTGTGAAGTAGGTTGTGTTATGGAACTTTTTATCAAATTGCCACTGTTATCCTTAGCTCCACAGTGGGCGCCAAACCATTTACCCTCAAAATCATATAGCAATTAAATTTGTAATTAATTTTAAAGATAGGCAGATTAATTTGATACAAAACGATAAATTGAGTTAGAATGGACAAGTAAAGATACAGCAAATTCAAACCACGCGGGGAGGATGATTCCAGCCTTAGTGAAGCTTTCACCCTCGATCCGGGCTCACAGTGGACAACTTTGATGAACGAGATAAAAAGCTTACAATAACAGTGAAAATAGTAGTATATTGCTTTGGAATGCGTGTTACAATGTGTCCAATGAACTATCAACTCCCTTTATATAGTAGGGGAATCATACTCTAACTACAATTCCATAAAAGGTAAAACCTTTTGTTTAACTGACTGCCGATTTTTTATCGATACGTGCCGAGATCCACGTCGTGATATCCGGCAGGTCGCGGATATTACGGCTTTCTATTGGTCGTGCTTGATTGCTCGACAATGTTCTCCGAAGTCTTTCAGGATTTGGATCAATCTCGAATCATAACTCTGATATTCTCGAGGACAGGCATTGTGTCCCCGGATTCTGACTCGATGACACCTTTGCTTCGATTACGATCCTTCGCAATCATATATCGAGCTTGTTTTACCTTATTGGAGGCTAGAATATATCATGAGCTCGATTTTCATCCTTATAATAATATTTGTTCCCATAGAAAAGATTACTGATGTCCTATCAATTGACAGCAAAGTTGTCGTTCTTATTAAGTGCAAAACACAATTGATACTAATCAAGACCAAACTCATCTATCTAAGGACATAAGGGCAAATTAAAATATTTTCTTTAGTCATTCCCATACAGAGCGGGTAGATTTATACTATATTAAAAGTACAGCGAAATATCATTTGCCTTTTTTACCCTTTAAGATAAGAGTTCATACTGGAAAAATAGTCTTTTAGTTAATTTTTTTAATTTTTAAAAATAATCATTTAATTAATCAATGCCAATTACCTTACACATATAAACCAATGGACGGTGGAATAATCACAAAAAAATAATAATACGTATGTAGGCCTGCTTATATAATTAAATAAGGAAACATATATAAATATTCGAGCTATATATGTCATATAGGAGTGCTAAAATAAAAATACACTCATGTACAAACTGAAAATAGAGAAATATCGCTTGTGCATAGAAAAATTTCAGACTTCTGCAGGGTAGAGTGATTTACTTTATTTAGTAATTAAAGTATTAAGATATGTAATCATTATATTTAAAAATTATATTTTATATATATATAATTCTTTTAGAATCTTATACTCATTAAGCGGAAGTACCCTAAAAACTAGTTCATTAAAATGACTGTAAGCAAGACTATTTTAGTTCCTCTCCCTACCTTGTGTAGGAAACACTCATGAACCAAACATGGCCAGAAAACAAATCCTTGTTTGACATAATCACTTTCTGTTTTTTCTTTCCACTTTCGAAGGACATGTTTTCACTTTTTTGCTGGAATCTCCAATTTTGTACATGCTTCTCAGTCACATCTACAGTAGACAAATGTCCAACTGCACCTTAGCATGTCTTGAACAGAAATAGCCTCTGACTTCTCCAGTCTGCTCTGCACTGATACCGTACGTCTTTCTCAGTGTTATTAAAAGTGAAAAGCACAAAGAATCGACAAAATTACCAAACATATTCCAATTGACTAACTAATTGTAGCATCCAAATTACAATAATGTTGATATTAATCCAACTCGTCAAAGTTAAGAATATTCAAAAAGTCAAACCCTTCTAGTTTGAAGCGCACACTCTGAAATGATAGCCCCTCGTTTCATCGCTCAAAGCGATGTCTTTTCATATATAACACTGGTCTCCTAATGTACGCTACAAGGCTAGCCTTTCTATCACATGACAGAAAATGACTCAAACTAGCAATTTTGATCATCAATGCGTCGAGTTAATCCTTCAGCTTATGAATCTGAGAATGTAGAAGCTAGTTCCGTTTTTCGAAAGATCTGCTCTAGAAAACCAATGTTGCTTCCAACATTTGACAAATAATCATGAATGGCAAACCAAATCTGAAAAGATATACTACTAGTAATTAGCATTGGACAGAAACAAAGTCAACTGCAGTATATGTTTTAATGGATCACTAGGTCTATTATAGTTAAGATTTCAAGGTCATGAGAAGCGAATCCAAATCTACAGAATAATTGTGATCTTATAATATGCATACATCTTAATAGAGTAAGTCATCTTTTTGTTTGTTTACATAGGCATACATATGTTCCAGCAAAAAATAATAGGTTCAGTTAAACCTGTAAAATTGTTTAAAATCCGCCCATGTACCAGAGTAGTTTTCGCTTATAATGAGCATGAGTATTCAATCTCCTCAGGATCTTCCTTTATAGCCAATATATCCTCAGGATCATCTGGCAAACTCATATACGTCAACAGGAACATCCATGACACAGTTGAAAGCTAATGTACAAGATGTGCAACATATATATTTTCCATTTGATGTAAGTCATACTTGTAGTTACTTGTGCACAAATCAGGGCCACCCAATTTCACTATTTGATCGAGACTGAGACGTTGCATCGAAGAGCTAAGATATTGGATTCGAGATCGAAGTCTCTTTCTAGATCGAGGTCGGTACCAACCGAAGCCAAGGGATATAAACTCCGAGCAACATCGGGGATAGCTTAGTAACGAAAAATCGAGATATCCGTGATTGGTCGAGGATCGTGGAGTGAATTTCAGAACTGATCAAATCAGAAACAGTTAATTAGCTGATTATACGATTTCCTATTATAATTAGAGTTATATCATAAATAGAATTCATCTACTATATAAAGAGGAGTTCTAATCATTCGTAGTCATCAGTATTCACTGAGAAAAAAGCAATACAACTCTTTCTTCATTACTCGTGTTCTTGTTCATCAGCTTATTCCGTCTTTCATTTTTTTCATTTATCAGTTCGAGAGTATCTTGACTCGAAACTGAAGCTCTGTTTGAACATTGGTTTGGTTTATTTATAGTTTAATTCAGTCATTTACTTTCATATTGATCAATTGATATTGAGTGAAATCACATATCCTTAAAACCACAATATAAGTTTAATTGTTATCTAAATTTTAGGGTAAACAGTTATCGAAATCAACCCCGATAAAATCAAGGCAATCGAAGACATCACAGTCGTGGACAGCGTCAAGGCCGTGAAAAGATTGACGGGACGGATAGCCGCCTTGGGTCGGTTCATCTCGAGGTCGTTAGATCGAAGTCGTAAGTTCTTCTCACTACTCAAAAAGAAGAACAATTTCACTTGGACCCCGGAATACCAGCAGGTGTTAGAAGAATTAAAACGGTACCTCTCGAGTCCACCATTGCTTCATACTCTAAAGCGGATGAGAAGGTCTACTTATACTTAGCAGTCTCGGAAGTCGCGGTAAGTGGTGTCCTAGTCGAGAAGAGCAAAGTACGCAATTTCCCATTTATTACGTAAGTCGAACTCTAGGCGAGGCCGAAACACGGTACCCACACTTAGAAAAATTGGCCCTTGCTCTAATAAGCGCCTCTAGGAAACTAAAACCGTATTTTCAGTGTCACCCAGTATGTGTGGTAACCGCTTATCCCCTTCGTAATATTTTTCATAAGCCCGAACTATCGGGCCGATTAGCCAAATGGGCTGTCGAACTCAGTGGGTACAATATCGAATATCAACCCTGAACGGCCATCAAGTCTCAAATTTTAGCAGACTTCATGGCCGACTTCACGCCAGCCCTCGTACCCGAGATCGAAAAGGAACTTTTTTTAAATCGGGTACATCATCGGGGGTGTGGACCCTTTTTACAGACGATGCTTCAAATGTGAAAGGGTCCGGGCTTGGCATCGTTTTGAAACCGCCCACGGTCAATACAATTAGGCAATCTATCAAAACTTCTAAATTGACTAACAATGAGGTCGAGTACGAGGCCATGATTGCAGGTCTTGAACTGGCTAAAAGCTTGGGAACGGAAGTCATCGAGGCCAAATGTGACTCCCTACTGGTGGTAAAACCAAATCAACAGAACCTTCGAGGTTCGAGAGGATCGAATGCAAAGATACTTGGATAAATTTCAGGTAACATTATATCGGTTTAAAGAATGGACCTTACATCATGTACCTCTAGAGCAAAATAACGAGGTCGATTGCCTTGCAAATTTGGGGTCATCGATCGAAGACGACGAAATCAGCTCGGGGACTATCGTACAACTTTCGAAGTCAGTGATCAAAGAAGGCCATGCCGAAACAAACTCCACGAGCCTAACCTGGCACTGGAGGAATAAATATATTGAGTATTTTAAAAATGGAAAGCTCACATCGGACAATAAGGAATCAAGGACTCTACGAACAAAAGATGATCGATTCACATTGGCCGAAGATAGAATATTGTACAGACGAACATTTGATGGACCGTTGGCAGTATGCTCTGGACCAGGAGAAATTCACGAGGGTACTTGCAGGATCCATTCCGGTGCCGAATCACTAGCTCACAAAATCATCAGAGCAGGATACTATTGGGCCAGTATGGAGAAAGATACTAAAGAGTTTGTTGGAAAATGCGATAAGTGCCAAAGATACGCACCAATGATCCACCAGCCTGGAGAACAACTTCATTCGATCATATCCCCATGGTCGTTCATGAAATGCGGAATGGACATCGTTGGCCCTATGCAATCGGCCCCAGGTAAAGCTAAATTCATTTTATTTATGACTTATTATTTTTCTAAGTGGGTTGAAGCATTGGCCTTCGAGAAACTCAAAGAAAAAGAAGTTATAGCCTTTATCTGGGATCACATCATATGCCGATTCGGGAGAACTGCCGAATCGTATGTGAAAACGGAAAATAATTCATCGACAGAAAAATAACAAAATTTCCCGAAGATCACAAAATAAAAAGGATCTTATCGACACCATATCATCCTAGTCGGAACGGGCAGGCCGAATCGACAAACAAGTCCATCATTCAGAGTCTGAAGAAGAGATTAAACGACGTCAATGGAAAATGGAGAGAAATTTTACCCGAAGTCCTTTGGGCTTATCGAACAACGTCAAAATACAGTACAGGGGCAATGCCTTTATTCTTAGTATATGGCTCCGAATCCCTGATCTCGCTCGAAGTCGGGGAACCTAGCGCTAGGTTTCGATACGCAACACAAGAGTCAAATCACGAGGCTATGAATATGAGCCTCAAACTACTAGATGAAAAATGGGAAGCCGCCCTCGTCCGAACGGCCGCACAAAAGCAGCGCATCGAAAGGTACTATAATCGAAAAACCAAACTTCGCCATTTTAGATTCGGAGACTTAGTTCTGAGAAAAGTCACCCTCAATACTCGAGATCCAAATGAAGGAAAACTCGGTCCTAATTGGGAGGGAACATATCAGGTCCTCGACATCGCCGAAAAGGGATCCTACAAGCTTTGCACGATAAACGGCGAACAACTACCAAATAATTGGAACATATCACTCCTCAAAAGGTATTATTGCTGAGGTATGACCTTCTGTTTTTTCATTTACATTTAATACTAACTTATTTCAGGTGTTCGAGCGAAAGCACCAAAGTTTCTCTCCAAGCATGAAGTTATTAGATCTTAGAGCACGCGTTCCACTATTTTTCCCTTCGACTGGTTTTTATCCCAAATGGGTTTTTCCGGCAAGGTTTTTAACGAGGCAACCATTGTTCGTGCTAACTTAGAGTATCTGAGGCTTCTTTACAATCAAACTCGAATACTGGGGGGCATCACCCTTGGATGTTATGTTTTCAAGAAAAATACTTCATGTCAACAGGGTCTCTATAGGAAAGTTTTGTAAAGGACTAAACGGTCGTATGAACCGTGTCTATATAGATTACTCGAACCCTAGTGGAAAAACATGTACGCATGTACGAACTATTGAAAGAAGTATTTTCCTTACCAGATATCTCATACATTAATGAAATTTCTACTTTAGAAATTCCATACTTATGATTTTTTCGTGAAAACTGGCTCAAGGGCCGAGTGCAACTAAACTTCGAATGATCATCCTCGTACTCGGGGACTGCCGTCAAAAAATCGACATGTCCGAACTATTAAAATCGACATGTTCTAACTATTAAACTTCGAGACCATAAGACCTCAAAGAGGCAACCCTCAATTTTATAGGCCAAGGCCATCCTACTCAGGGACTAACACTTTGAACAAGTTCAAAGTATTATTGATAAAATAAAGCCCAAGAGGCAGACCCCAAGGCTACTGCCAAACTATCGCGGCTCGGAGACGTCATAATTTCGCAATGAAAATAGGCCTTCGAATTCGTTTGTAAATCGGTTAAAAAGGCTACCCTCGGCAAATTAATCAAAGGTTTCGATTATATCGGCCCTCGAAGAACCTTAAGAGGCATCGAGTTGTCTAGTACAAACTTGTTCTAAGACATAAAAAGCAAAGAGTTTCGATAAAATTAGATCCTGAAAAAACCCAACGGGTATAAACTTACTTCATGCTAAGGCATAACGAATTCATATATGTTTAAATTTTTAGCCGAAAAGGGAGAAAGGCATTCTTCTAAGGCCATATCAGCCCGATTCAATAGCCTAAGGGCCATTATATTTTTGAGTTCGAGAGTCCATTCTCACTCAACTAAAACCTAAAGGTTTTTACTACTTTGAGTTCGAACAAGAGCTCAGTCAATTACAAAGGCAGTATTAGTTTGACTTCGGCCAAGTTGCATGAAACCCGAAGTCTCAAACATATTGTTCACAAGGCATGAAGTATACCAAAATTTTACAAGGCACAAAGCAAATTGAAATTGTCACAAATTGAGATGAAATTCAAAAAAAAAAGAAATATTCTTATATATATGAATGAAGGTATTTGCAAAAGACCGATTGGGGTCCTACACAGAAAAAGAAAAGAAAAATACAAAAGTCCTAGCTATGTTCAGGGGTGACTCCCTCCTCGGGGGGAGCTTCTTCCTCGGGCCCCTCATCATTATCGGATCCGCTCTTATTGTCATCATCATCCCCATCATTATCAGAAGAGGCCAGTAACCTGGCATCGGCTTCATGCACCTTTTCCTGTGCTATCTCCTCAGAAAGGCCGAAACCTCAAGCGTGGATCTCCTCGAGGGTCTCCCTCCAAGACTGACACCATGCAAGCTCAGTTATCCAATGTTCTCGATCGGCAGCCTCCCTCACTTGAGCTTGGGCAGATTCGGCATCAGCCAGATATATGGCCACCGTCTTATCAGCATCGGCCTTTGCTTTTTCGGCCTCAGCTTGAGCCTTTGTAAGTTCGGAAGCCTGCTGAGCTTCGAGATCTTCAATCTTCTTAACCTAAGCCAAGTACTTCTCCTTCGCACTTCGAAGTTGGACTTCGATCGACGAAAACTGGGCCAAGGAAGTTTCTTTCTCAGAAGTAAGGCGGTCCATGCCTTCCTTCCACTTGTAGCAGTCTGCTTTCACTCGATAGATTTCCTTCCGGAACAGCTCAATCCTCTTGATCTGTTGATACAACTGTGACATTGAAACATTAGCTTCTGCCCCGGAATCGAGCCCGTGGTTTTTCAAGAGAATTGTTACCTGCTCCTTCAGCTCGGTTTTCTCCTTACGAGCTCTAGCCAAATCAGCTCAGAGGTCTTTGATATCCTCGTCTTTTTACCCGCAGTGAAGCTCGAGGGCATTTATCTCTTTTGTAAGACTTTGGAGATCGGCCTCGCATTGGCTCAATTCAGCCCGGGACTTAGAGAAATCCTGTATAGAGAGGGAAAAGAGTTAGACAAAAAATGAAAGAATGCTACATCAACAAAAAATCTTAGACTTACTCGGTTCAGAAAAAGTTGGGCCTCTTCGAAGAGGTTGGATGCATCATTGAGATCGGAGGCATCCTCGACCCCGGTAAAGCAGTCCCGAAAGGGATCCTCCTCACCAAGGACTCCGCCTACTTCGGGAGTCTCCAAAGCCTGAGCATCCCGTATAGCCTCTTCGGAGTAGGCAGGAAGGGATGGCGAGTGATTTGTTGTCATTTCCCCAAGTGAGTCACTCGGGGCGCTCTTTTCAACATGAGGGGTCTCGGGACCAGCCCCATATATACTCGCCATTGGACGAGAAGAAGTTTCCACCTCAGAAGATTCGGAGACTTTGCCTGAATCCTTCTTCAAAGCCTCCTAAGCATGAGGCGGGGCCTCATCAACCACCACCAATTTAGCGGCCTTGGAGGTCTCGGCGTTCTTCCTCACTCGGATCACTAGCACCGAGTCGCCGTCTTCATTTTCTTCCTCTTCCTCTTCCTCTTCCTCCCTTAATTTTTGGACTACATGGGCAGGAAGAGCAGCAACATTTCTACTCGATTTTCTAATCGAGCTCTTTTTCTTCTTCGATTTAGGGTCCTTGGAGGACGAGGCCCTTCTTCTCTTATTGTCCTTCCCCGGCTTCGGAGCCGGGTCCATAGCCTCTTCCTCGCTAGTCGTAGGCCTCAGGCCCGCATCCTTGCTCAGTCCTGCACAAGAAAAAGTTAAGTAAGTAAAAAATATTGAAATGCATCAGATATGTGAAAGGGGAAGTCACTGTGGTTCTTTGCTTCCCATCGGCCTTTTGCAAAGTCGCGCCAACAGCGCTCAGCATAAGAGAAGTCGAAGCTAGCTTTCGAACCCAACTCTCGAGGTCGGGGATCGCTCGAGGCATCCAAACAACCAATGCATGACGAAAGAAGATATTAAATAAAGCAGAAAATGAAACACAGCATGGAAATTAACAATTAGAGTGCTACTTACTCTTCGGGTTCCATTTCTCAGGAAATGGCATTTTCTCCTTCGGGATGAGATCGCAGGTCCTCACCTGAACAAACCGATCCATCCACCCGCGTTCTTTGTCCTCGTCGATGCTCGAGAACAACGTCTTGGTCGCTCGACATTGCAGTTTGATCAATCCTCGAAAGATTCAAGGGCTATATAACCTGATAAGGTGATCGAGGGTGAACGGCAACCCCTCGGCTTTGTTGGTGAAGAATCGGAGCATGATCACTATGCGCCAAAAGGAGGGGTGTATTTGGACCAAAGTCACCTGATATTGAGGGCAAAAGTCAATAATGACAGGATCGAGGGGGCCCAATGTGAAAGGGTAAGTGCAAACACTTAGGTACCTTTCCACATGAGTGGTAATGCTCTCTTCAGGAGAGGGGTTCTCTATCACTTTGTCTCCCCAGTTGCAATCCCTCTTGATTTTCTCGAGATACCCTACGGTAATCGAGCAAATGTACTTTGATACGTGCTCTCGCCGACCAGGGATCGAGGGAGGTCTCTCGGATTTGAGAACACACGGGCCAGGAACGCACTCCTCAGGGAGCGGATCCACCAGTATTTTATCGTCGGCTGGCCGTGAAGAAGAAGAGGAAGCTTTTTACTTTTATGGAACCATTTTAGATGTTTTCATTATTATATGGGTTGATTAAAGAAGAAGTTAGAATTGTTTGATGATTTGAGACTAGCGGTAAAAACCTAAGGAATGATGAAAGAGAAGAACTTGAGAGGGATAAAAGTTTAGAAGAACAGATGAAGGTGAAGGTAAAGTTTGATTCAACAAGAAGGAGGCCTATTTATGGATTTACGGTGACGGTTCAACGGCACTAGTGGCCGACCACCAACTGAAGCTCATTAATGGTTTGGGGAACTGTACCGACGGGACGTTTCGGTCACTTCTATCGCTTACGTCACGAAAATTACATCATTGTTTATCGAGATCAAATAAATCGAAGGCTCGGTTCGTTTCTTATCATTATATTCCAAGAAACGAGGGGACTATCTATAGATGATAGAAATCGGGGCCACCCGATTTTACTATTTGATCGAGACTGGGACATTGCATCGAAGAGCTGAGATATTGAGTTCGAGATCGAAGTCTCTTTCTAGATCGAGGTTGGTACCAATCGAAGCCAAGGGATATAGACTCCGAGTAACATCGGGGATAGCAACGGAAAAGCGAGATATCCATGATTGGTCGAGGATCGTGGCGTAAATTTCGGAACGGATCAATTCAGAAGCAGTAAATTAGCTGATTATACGATTTCCTACTGTAATTAGAGTTATACCATAAATAGAATTCATCTAGATGATAAAGAGGAGTTCTAATCATTCGTAGTCATCATTATTCACTGAGAAAAAAGCAATACAACTCTTTCTTCATTACTCGTGTTCTTGTTCATCAGTTTATTCCGTCTTTACTATTTTTGCATCTATCAGTTCGAGGATATCTTGACTCGAGGCTGAAGCTCTGTTTAAACACTGATTTGGTTTATTTATAGTTTAATTCCGTCATTTACTTTCATATTTATCAATTGATATTGAGTGAAATCACATATCCTTAAAATCACAATATAAGTTTAATTGTTATCCAAATTTTAGAGTAAACAAAACCTTTGCAACTTATTTGTAGCAGCAGCTTTAACAATACAACTTGGTTTCCTATCGTAATTCGGAAGCAATCTCTGCTTTTTTGGTTTATTTAATACTTATTCTGACACGGTTCATAAGGTCACAACACAGATATAACCCGAAAATACCCCACCACTATGGTTTTTGTGAGGGACTTATTAAAGGAAGGTTTCAACCTGGCATAAGCTAAGGTACCCCGCTCATTGTAAGTTGAACAGGAGCAATGCTACATAGCCAAATTCAGCTCATTATTTAAACCGCCAAAAGGAAACTCTTGACAAGTAGTTCAAATCATGTTAGCCGTGATGGTTTTCCAATTGGTACTACCTTTTAATTTAGGAAAGAAAAAGGGTCAAGTTTAAGTAGCCGCATATGTATTCATTCAGCCTATTTAGAACTTCACATGATCATAATGAAGTCAATCCTAACTATATGAGAATCTTGGTATGTTACTTGTTCTTATGACCTTAGTCCAAATCGACCAAGGTGTTGCCTTTCAATTTTCCTAAACCATACACTTGTTGATAAATATTAAAGCTCTTTAGTTTTTGATCAAGTATCATTAGAAGAAACTCTATAGCTCAAAAATATTTAAAAAGGACAAGGATTCAACTTCACGTCACTATTTCTTGAAGTTCTTGTAGAGGCTTGATAACTAAAAATAAAAAGAGTGTACTGTGAGTTTTGAAGACAAATGTTTGGTTTGGTTGCAAAGGCGGATCGAGCCTTTAGTCAGTATATTCAGTATTTTTAGCGCACAACACATTATGCGTGTAACATCACTAGCATTTTAACAAATTGTTTACCCTCACAACCGGATAACAATTAAATTTGTAAGTAGTTTTAAGGATATATGGATTAACTTGACACAGAATGATAAATTAGATTGCAATTGAAATAAATAATGATAAAATAAATACAAACCACACGAATTGGACAATTTCAGCCTTGAAAGATTAGCTTCCCTCGAGCCGAATGCACTTCGATCGGTATCAAGATACAGAAGAATAAGAGCTTAAAAAGAATAATAATAATGTATTGCTTTGAAATGCGTGTTTCAATGTGTAAAATGAATTATCAGAGCCCTTTATATACTAGAGGAGTCCTACTTTAGATACAATTCTATAAAAGGTAAAAAAAATCTCTTGATTTGTTGATTGCCGACTCCTTATTGATACGTGCCGAGATTTTCGCCGTAATATCCGATCGGTTACGGATATTTTGGTCTTCTGTTGACTATGTTAACAATAGGGGTGGGCATAAAATCGGAAAAACCGAACCGAACCGAATTAATTCAGTATTTCGGTCTAATTCGGTACAGAAATTTCGGTATTCCAGTATTTCGGTTCGGTACACGTATTGGATTTTTGATATTCGGTATTTCGGTAAATACCGAAATACCGAATTTTTTTTTTTTTTTTTTTTTTCGATTTGTTTTTTA
>ML432824.1:5404-19222 GCA_005239525.1 Nicotiana knightiana
GGAAGCATAGAAATGACTTCTGAAAGTCACCTGCCAATCGTCAACTCCACCGTGGAAGACCTAAACCCCGCCGTTCCAACATCGGAGTCCGCAACAGCGGAAGAAAACAGGGCTCTGCGTTGCCGCATGCTAGAAATGTGGGACGCATGGTCCAATGGTAGGGAACCACCTAGTACTATTCCGGGCTTCCCAGAGATAATCCCCAGAGCAGGAGGGACATCCAACATCCCCATAAGCTACCCGGCCACGCCATTTGGATATCCAAGCATGTCGGCTCATTTTGCCGGAAGGCCTTCTGAGGTTCGCCCCCAGGTTTTGTTTTCTGGTACATCTTCCAAAAATTTTACCGCACCACCCGTTTCCGCCACAGCCCCACCAACTATCTCCGGACCAAGTTTCGAGCCACCGGCGTTTACATTATAAACACCATCCGTCCATCAGAACATTGCTCATACTGCTCCCAATGCATATCTCCAACAAACTCAGCCCGAGTTCGCTTTGGGACAGGATAAGAAAAGCTTCGAAAGGGAAGAAATAACCCGGAAAATGAGGAGTATTGAACAAAGCCTCAAGAACATGCAAGGANGCACGTCCATCTACCTCTCGGGTTCAAGACCCCCAAATTCGAAAGATATGACGGGCATGGAGACACCATAGCCCACCTGGAAAGATACTACAACCAACTCAGGGGAGCAGGCGGGAAGGAAGAACTTCTCATGGCGTATTTCGGGGAGAGTTTAACAGGAATTGCATCAGAATGGTATATGGACCAAGGTATATCCCGTTGGCATATATGGGATGACTTATCTCGGGATTTTCTCTGACAATTCCAATATAATGTGGACATCGCTCCCGATAGAAACTCATTATCCAATCTTAAAAACAAACCCTCAGAGAGTTTCAAGGAGTACGCCATCAGATGGCGTGAGCAAGCATCCAGAGTCAAGCCTCCGATGGATGAGGTTGAAATGGTGAACGTTTTTCTACAAGCGCAAGAAGATGATTTCTTCCAGAATATGATGTCCGCCATGGGCAAACCATTCGCATAAGCCATTAAAATTAGAGAAATGGTGGAGAACGGGTTAAAAACTAGTCGTATCCTGAGCCAATATGCCATAAGAGCAACCTCTCAGGCTATTCAAAGCGGGACCGGGGTTGCGGCCAACAGAAAAAAGAAAGAAGAAGGGGCCATGATGGTTTCCAATGTCAGGAAACCTCGACAGTACCCACGCCCATTTCCTAAAGCCTCCCAGCATTATTACCCCCACCAAGATACAGCTTATGCTTCGCCCCCTTTTTATGCGGTAATGAATGCTCAACCACATCCCAGGCCGCCACAGCAGCACAATCAGAATAGAATTCCGCCCCCGAGAAATAACCACCGTCCCCCACCTCCATATAATCCACGCCCGCCTCAAAACGGCTACCCATACAATGCCTACCCCAGAGAGCCACCAAGGAGATTTAATTTCACTCCCATCGGAGAACCATATTCCAGTCTCTTCCCAAAATTGGTGCAGATGGGGCTCTTACAACCTGTACCTCCAAACGGACAGAACCCCCAATCACCCTCATTTAGGCGGGGTACCAGTTGTGCTTATCATTCCGGAGCAGAAGGGCACGACACAGAGGACTGTTGGAATCTCAAAAGAGCCGTGGAAAATCTTATAGAACAAAAGAAAGTGGTTCTAAGGGACGAGGAAGCTCCCAATGTAACAAACAATCCACTGCCCGCCCACAATCATGGGCCCATCATTGGCATGATTTGCGAGGACCGGGATTTTGATCCGGCTCTAAAAGCCATCATCGCCATAGCAAATGTAGAAAGAAAACCCAAGACAGCACCCAATGCATCCAAAGAGATGAGAAAGAACAACCTTGTCCCCCAGGTCATGGAACAGACCTAGACTGGGATAAAAAAGGGACCCTCCAAAGATGTTGTCCTTTACGCCCCCAAAGCACGCAGGAAAGAGCAGAGTGTTTTGAGCCCTCCCAGAAGGTTGCGATTCAACAGGGCAATAATGAATGACTCAAAAATGTGTATCCCAAACAAGACATATGTCGCGCGGGGGTCAATAATTTCACCCAGGCTGAATGAGCCCGTGGTTATTAGCCGCGCGTTGCAAACCCCCATAAAGAACACTACTTCCGTCCCCTGGAATTACCGCGGGACAGTGGTGACATACAAAGGGAAAGAGATTACCGGGGAAACAAGCGAGGTAAACCCTTCAGAGAAATACCTCGACCCGGAAAAGCTAAACAAAAGCAAGATGAAACGTTTCCCCCCCAAAAGGCCAGTCGGTGCTGGGGAGGCAGAGTAATTCTTCAAGAACATGAGGACCTCTGAATATGCAATAATCGAGGAGCTCAACAAATCCCTCGCCCAAGTTTCTCTTTTGTCTTTGTTGATGTATTCGAGCGAGCATCAAAAGATCCTGATCAAAACCCTCAACGAAGCATATGTTCCGGCCAACACCACGGTCGAACAAATGGAGAGGATGGCAGAACAATTTTTTGAGGTCAACCTGATTTCATTCAGCAAGAATGATTTACCCTCGGAGGGGTCCACCCACAACAAAGCTCTCCACCTAACTGTTAAATGTGAGGGTTACTACGTGAAGAGAGCTATGATGGATGGTGGGTCTGGGGTTGACATTTGCCCTTTATCAACCTTACAAAGAATGGAGATCGGGACTGAAAGAATCAGGCCCAANGATTTCATTCAGCAAGAATGATTTACCCCCGGAGGGGGCCACCCACAACAAAGCTCTCCACCTAACTGTTAAATGTGAGGGTTACTACGTGAAGAGAGCTATGATGGATGGTGAGGGTTACTCATTTGTATTTATTAAAATTGGCTTAAATATCCTCTAACGTTGTCTTGCCTAGCAAGTGAAATGTTAGGCGTCATCACGATCACAAAGGTGGGAATTCGAGGTCGTGACTGTATCTAAAAATATTCATTTTATATACTTGGATCGGGTGTTGCGATGCGTATTTTTGTAGTTGAAATTAACATATAAAATAAAATACTGCGACGTATTTGTGACAAGTGATTTTTTTCTCCAATTGTTTTTAGAAATGATTCTCAAAATGTTTTTGTGACGTATTAATTTTAACGATAAAATTAATTAAGGTTCCATCATTTGGACATTGATGACCTTTTTTTCTTTTGCAGCCCGAAGAGATGGAAAATTTTAGAGACTATACCTCACCTTCCTCCAAAGTTAGATATCTCATAATCGAGATTGAAGATGGCTTAGAACAAACCAAGCTTTTGGTTCACACCCCACAAGCTGGACGGTATGCAACCTTATGGCCTTCTTTGAGGAACTCCCTTCATGTAGAAAGTTGTACCTTGGAGCACAAATCTACTTCTATTCCATTGTCCAAGATGTGGTCTCTCCAAGCTCTAATCCATCGCCACGTAAACATTGTTAGCACCCTTCCAAACTTAGGGTGTCGCATAATTCAAGGCAAATTACGTTGAGGGAAACAAAACAACAATCGAGGGCGAGTTTTCACGACCCAAACTGGAGGATCATGACTAGCACCCATGCCATACTTGCCGAGGAGCAATGTACATTTAATCTAACCTTCTTTATTATCTTTAAGGGTCGATGAGATCAATATAAATGGTAGACATGGATCATGAACAATCAACAATGAAAGATAATGGCATGAACATACATCACATGGGATGACAAGACTACTAAGAAACTACATATAAGGTACGAGCTACATTGCTGCCATGAAAGACAACACAACAAAAATTAGCTAAAAAGGCATACCAAACTATACATGAGTCGATACCTTTCTATGATCCTCTAAAGGAGCATAAGTGATTCAAAATTTCCAGAACAGGGCCCCGAGATACCCATAATATCTATAAGAAAAATTCATACCAAGACTATGGCAAGTCCAAAGAAGGGATCTTGCCAATAAACCGCTGAACGGGAAGCCTACTATGGTGGGGAAGCTGTGTCTACCTGTCTATCAAGGCATGCAACACGACATGCAACGTCCACAAATAAAAAGGATGTCAGTACGAATAAAGTACTGAGTTTGTAAGGCAGGAAAGCATAAGTAAGAACAGTAATGTAAACAGGGATAAAGTATATACAAACTCTAACATCTAGGTACCTCTATGGGCTACTGACATGAAATGTGGGACACATACATAAACTTTTAAAACATACGCATCTGTGGGAAACATCATCATCATATCGTATACGACCGTAATAGGTTTGGTAAAATATACCCAGCCACGTGGAGCTCGGTAAAACCCAACTAATCAGTGGTTGCACAATAGGTGCCGTACCAGACAGACTATAGTGTGGCTCGGTAGAGTAACATAGATACGTATTTATATAATGCATGTAGGACTCATTGTAATCATATCCTGAACCTTTCTGAGTGACGTAAGGTCGATAGTCTCCGTACACGTTATTAGGACTAACTCTTCATCAAGAATCCTATAAGAATTAGGAAGTACAACCAACATTGATAACATAAAAATAAGAAAAGCAACCTCAACATCCATTGTTCCATAATAAGGGAAACAATGTAAGTACTGCTAGCTTCTAAGAGTAGAGTATATTTGGAAGCTCATTCATTGAATTATATATAATCGGAGTCGTGCAAAAGAAGGAAAGGGATAACCTCACATACCTTCTATATATACTTCCCAAACTCAAGCTATGCAACTGTCACGACTCCTTAATCTACAATAAGAGAAACGACACTATCGTTATCGTTTAAGCATCGTAACTATTATGTATCGACCATAACGTATTTTACGATGAAACGGAAAGTACCTCCCCTATATATATATGACTTCACACAGGTCAAAACAATCACCAAACAGCCCAACACACTGCAATCTCTTCATACACAAAACGACCACCGTAGTAATGTCAAACGACCCGAAAATGTTACGACGAATGACCAGCCCAACTTCCTACATCTATATGGTGCTTATCCACACCCTTCTTCCTCCAAAACTGCACAAAATAGTTGTAAAACACGCAGCCCAACAGCAACACAAAACAATCCGCTATAAGTGAATAATTCGAACTCACGACTTCCGATCATCGCCCCGTGAGTTCTTAAAAGTATAGAATGAATTACCATAAATTTACAGGAGAAAAAATGGATGAAAGATACACTAAACCTACCTTACTTGTTGGATAACTCAGCCTTTATCTTGGTTCTTCAAACTCTAGGTTTTACACCCAATTATAACTTGAAAGAGAGAAAAAATTAATTAGGGTTTGTGGATAATTTATGGGAGGAAGTTTGTAGGGGTTTAGGTCTGGTTATTTGTGATATATAATGAGGGTTATATTTCAGGAGATAAGCCTTTAACTGGGATCTTTTGCCGACCCGAAATTTCCTCTTTTTGAGCACTCATTTAACCAAGTAGGTGACATACCTGCTTGTCACCCAGCAGCCTGTGCAGTCTCGCAACAATACATATATCTCTCTACTCCGATATCGTATTGATAAATGGGTTAATGCATTGGAAACTAGACTCATAAGTGTTCAGTTTGGTGGGTATATCACCCCATAAGTCCAAGTAAATTTGTATAAAAGCTTAGTAACATTTGACCTAAAGCTTAAATAAAATTATGAACATAAGTTGCGACAACTTTTGTCGACTTTTATTTCATAACTCGTTTGACTTCAATACTTATGATACGGATATTATATAATTCAAATAATTTAAAACATGACCTCTTGATAATATTAAGCACCAATAGTATTAACTTCTTATCATCTCAAATATAATCTCTTCTCAGATTACGTCGACTAACTTATGGCATGAACCAGCGTACCTGAATATGGGTTGTAACACGAGTATCATCATATTCCAGGATATTGGGAATGGGATGAAGATGTACTTGATGGAAGCCAAAAAATCCTAAGTAAAACAAAGATTTATGATGATGTCTATGCCTCACTTTTCACTTATGATCAGAACCCTAACATTTTGCAAGCATTTTGCGAGGCTTGGTTCCTCAAGACGAACACGCTTCTTACATAAGCGAAGGAACTGTCTATATCTCTTTGGGACATACATATCCTTGGAGGTCTCCCCATTACGGGTTCTCCGTACGAAGAAGTGGTACCTGAGACAAGAGAACTCATCGGTTCGGACGATAAACAGATGAGATTTATTCCTCGATCTTGCAAGTATTTATTTGCTGCCTTCCATCACCTTAAGGAAGGTACGGGTATTAACCAAAGTCCCTTTGAGCAAGTGGAAAAGTTTTTGGTATAAAAAAGCTTTAATGTATAAACCTTCCCCACTTTGAAAGAATAAGAAATCAACGCGCCTAAAGTCGACACATAATCCTAACCGGAGTTATTCCCGAGACAACTTGGTTGTCGAGTGATCAAGAAGCTATATTCTCCAAGCTTAAGGTGAGGGCTGACAAGAAAGATGAAACATATATAACAACATTCTTATCAGCTTGGCTATGTTCTTTTGTGTCCCCTATAAGGCAGAAAACTTCATTCATCCCGAGTATTTTAAGATGGCAAGCATGATGGCAAGCAGGCGAAAGATTAGCCTTGCGGTCCTAGTTTTGGCGAGTATTTATCATGGTTTGAATAAGATTTCGTGTTCTTCCCAACATGATCAGGTCAAAGTTTGTTTTCCCATCCATTATGTTTACGGTTGGCTTGCAAATTACCTCAAAACCCATTATCCACTTGCTAAGGGCCGGTCTGTCCCTTTGATGGTGGCATACTCAGGAGAGGGAGCTGCGAGGTACTTCGACGAGAAGGATGCAAGAAAACACATCAACAATGGGGAGGATATAGTTTGGACACCAACAATGTTAGCCAATTCTCGTCCTTATTATTATGTGGATAACGATCACCCTTCTTTAATGGACCCAATCTCCCAAACACGGAAGTCTACATAGTTGATTTTCCAAGCCGATCAATGATAGAAGGCTTGTTAGAAGCGGCAGATTCACCTTCTACAGTGATATAGCCCTTTATGACCACTTTAACTTATTCTTTCAATTTTCCATTAGCGCTTCCCAGATATTAATGGTTGTTAAATGGTGATGGTAGCTTAGACCTCATTCTCATGACTGGTTCTTGTTTGATTTTTCATTAATTTGTGGCATACCCTATTTGTTGTTATCGTATTAAAGTTGATATATTACTATATTTATAACTTTGTGAATCAACTACAACACATGAAATAGAAATCTAAATTACATTCGTCAGTTCTTCTCAATTCTCATCATAACCGTACAAAAGAAAATTGCCTCAAGAAAATGAAATGTAGACGTGTCAATTAGCTATCCATAAACAACTTCTCCCCCATGCCCTAAGAAATATGGGTGGATGAAAGAAGTTTTAGTGTTCATAATAAGTTGATTTGCAGGTTCTTAGTGGTGTGTCCGATGTTCAATGTATCTCAACATCCAATTTTTGTCATGATTGTTTAGAAATTCAAGCAGATGATAGTATCATTTTTGTACTTTTCCGAAACAAAAGGGCAGAAATTTAGTCTCGTGTCCTATTTAACTTTTGTTTTTGTTCTCCTCTTTGCAGAAACTGCTTCGAGCTTCAGCACTCTTTGCAGGTTCCATCATTTTAATGTGCCAGTATGGTGATGTCATGGCTATCTGAGGAGCCATGGATATACATTCTTAAGGTCATGTTCCCTGTTCGATGAGGACCTAAAATCTCTGATCACCCCCTTTTCTAAGTATGAAAGAAATCCTATGTTAGAAAATAGGGTATTGTTTTTTATATTGGATTTCCTCAATATCTCATTTATGGAGTCTATTCTGCTGATAGTCACTTTTTATTCTAAATTTTCGTTTTTATCAGCCATCTATTACTTGAACTCTTTTTTTTGTACTAATTAGTATCAATTAGCAGATTGCTTTCAGCACTGTGGGCGTAAAAGAGAGAGCCTTTTGTTTAATTATGCAAAAGAGTTGCAAAGACTGCAACTAGAAAATTATCTATTTGCGAGCTTTTTTTTTTCAAATTTTGTTTTTAAATATCTATCTATTTTTAGATTTTAACCATTTTTAGTAGATTTGAAAAGAAAATCTTCGACTCCCAAAAACAAATTTAGAGTAGTTTTTGAAGTTTTATTCTCATAAAACTTCAAATTCTTTTAAAATAAAATGAATATTCAAACACAATATCTAACTTTCCAAAATTAGTTTTCCTATGTTGTTTCGCACGTCTCTAATTTTACATGTTAGCCGAATTAATGTACTTTATGCTTTTACATACTTCTTCCTCATTAGAAATAGAAAAAAACAGGTTAAATAAGACGTTTACTTCTCATTAGACCTATTTCTTAATTTGTGTTTCAAGTGATATTCCAAACATGAAAGATTATATATATATATAAGCCAAAAAATAATTAATGGAATAAACCAGTTCTAGTCCCAATTCATTCGAAAGGACAACACAACAACATACAATAATACTAGCACCGAAAATGTACTTAGAAGAAGAGTATATAGAACATGAGGAGAAATACAGACAAAAAATATAAGACCAGCATGTAATGTTTAATTTAAAAAAAATGATGTTTATATTAAATCTAAGATAATTTTTGAACATATAAGACGAGAAAATTTGAATAGGATGTGATTTTAGTTTTACATGGCTAATAAAGATTATAGGAGTATAGAACTTTATATTTTCTGAACAAGACAATTTTAACCTTTTTAATTATTTTTCTACTTCAAAGAGGTATTTGAATCATGATTATAAGTGAATACATGACTTGTACCTAAGAATATAAAATTTATGCAACATTCCATACATATTGTGAGTGACACGCAGAATGCCTATCGCGGTCCAAAACGTGTAGCAATTGAAGAGGATAGGAAGTTTTTAAGGTAGTGTGAAAAGTTGTAATTACCCTATTTGTATGAGTTAAATGACAACAAGCAATCATGGGCATATTCATAGGGTAAAATGCGAAGCACGTGAACCCATGATCTCTTCGCAAAATTATATATTTTATGTACACATTTTCTAAAATTGGTATAATATTAACTGTCGGCACCCATGCTCCAAGAAGGTTGAATGATGCACTTGTTTGAAAGTTGGGTTATTTACCAAGAGGTAGAGGGATCAATCCCCACTCAATAAATTTTTTTCTCTGTTTTTAATAGTGCACTCTTCTACTAGAAATCCTAGACCTGCCTCGGAAAGCAACGATGTCAAACATGAAATCTTTTTTCACCTTTCTTTATGTAGAAATCTAGTCATGAATATAGACATGTATGAAAATTTAAAATCTGTTTAACCTGTTAGATGATGTATTTCATTAATACATTGGTTAACATGCATGCATTGTGTTCTTAAGTCATCAGAATCAAACAATATATATTGGATCTTTTATTTCTTAGATTTATATGGTATATATAATCTCGACATTTCTCTTCCTACCTAAAATACAACATATTGATGAACAAAAGAAATGACAAATCAGGTCAAGAAAAATCTCATAATAAAGCTCTTAAATTTTAGTACTTTGTGCAATTCTTCTTTCGCAATGCTGAATGAATGCACCAAAAGAAAGCAAGGTTGCCAAAATCATCAACTCCTTGCCAAGAAATGAGCAAAATATCCAAAACACTATTTCAACCTATGAAAGGAGTAAGAAATTGATCTCCATTAATCACTCGATGACTCTTTGATGAGAATACTGTAGAATCCCGTGCCTAAACCCTTTTCAGGCACACCATTTGCCAATTCAGCAAAAAGTGCCAAGTTCATTCTTATAGTTTTCGAATGTAAAATATAAACAACTTGTTGAGATAAAAATACTAAGAAAAATTCAAGAAATGAGGAGAATTAATGAAGATGAACAAAGGAAAAACAAATAAAAGGATCATCATAGGACAAAAATTTTTCGATTGTTTTTTGATTCCTACGTCTTATGACGATCCTTGCATTTTTTTTTTCTTGTATTTATTTTCACGAATCCTCCGCATTTCTTGAATTTTTTCCAGTATCTTTATGTCATCCAATTTTTTTTATTATTTTTTTGAGAACCCTAAGTATAACTTGTCACGATTTGCTGAATCGACAAATGTAGTGCCTGAAAAGAGTAGAGGACTGGAGTTTCTAAAGGATTCTCACCATAAGAGTCATCGAGTGATTGATATTGATCAATTTATTGAGGACTTATATAGGTTGGAATTGTGTTTTGGGTTTTTTGTCCATTCCTTTGCAATGAGTTGATGATTTTGAGAACCTTGTTTTCTTTTGGTGAAGCCATAAAGCACTGCAACAAAGAAAAATAACCCACAAATAANATCACCACGACGCTCAGAAGGCTCGAAAGTTCAAGTTTTGGCATCAAGGAGTCATATCAAAGTCCCTCGACCTCGAGGCAGTGCAAATCGAAGATCGACGTAGAAAGGGGCGAGACGTCCGAGGGGCACGTGGTTAAAGCTGACAAAATATAAAAGATAGTACAAGCCCGTATCGTGGCACTAAATGGCTATACCAACCATATCTCTTTGCATTTATTACACATGTAATATGTTGGGATTCCCCCTCATATATAAAGGGGACCCTTGTCACTTTTTAACACATATGATACTCAATATACAAGAACAAAAACATCCTCTTACCTTTAACTACAAACATTCTGTACAATTGCTCCTTCAATTTATTGCTTCTTATTTATTGTGTTCTTAAGTTATTCTTCATTTATTACCTGTTATTGATCATAAATAGGCCACTCTTAAGGACTTCAGCACTGTTATATCATTGTCGATAGACCATTTTCAAGCTTCTAAAGCTCGACCTGGAGGCCCTCACCGACCACCCTTGAGACCGATCTCTCTGCTGCTCGGTTTGCATAACCTTGTTTCCTTTTGTTCTTATTTCGTTTCTTCACTTCACATTCAGTATCTACTGCTTAATCGACTGGTATTAAAATATATCACGTATTTTTAGAACCACATAATCAAATATAATTGTAATTACCATTTTCAAGGTAAATACTTTGGCGCCCACTGTGAAGCTAAAAATAANTACGGCCCTGAGGACCATGGAGAAAACGGCGCAGCTACTTCAAGCACCGGTGTACCACTACAAAACCCTGAAGGGTAACCAACGGAAATCCCCATTGATGAAGGTTTGCGCAACGCTCAGTACGTCGATATAAGCTCCCATAAAGATGGAAGTATACGCGAAAGAGACCGGCGTGAGGTACAGAGAGCCCCTGCTCATAGGGAGAGAGAAGTTAGCCTTCACGTCATTTTTGAGATGTTGCAAGCACAACAAGTGGCCATTGCTCAGCTGCAAAGCCATAAAAAAACTCCAAGCACGATGCCACCAGAAACGGCTCCTCGAGGTGTACAGGCACCGGAGAGGTCGAGCAACAACGGTTCAGCAGCCGACCCCACTATTATAAAGATGCTCGAGGACCTCACTAAAATGGTCGAATCAAGCGAAAAGAAGATAGAGGCCAACGAAAAAAAGGTGGCAACTTATAAATCAAGGGTGAATCAGATCTTGTGCCCACCGCCAATTCTTAAGGGTGTAGATGCAAAGAAGTTCGTGCGAAATCCATTCCCATCGACTGCGGCTCCGAAGCCCATCCCGAAGAAATTCAGAATGCCCGATCTCCCGAAATACAATGGGACCTCGGACCCCAATGAGCACATCAGTGCCTACACTTGTGCTGTGAAAGGGAACGGCCTAAGAGATGACGAGACCGAATCAGTTCTGTTAAAGAAATTCGGAGAAACTCTATCCAAAGGGGCCATGTTGTGGTATCATAACCTGCCCCCGAACTCGATAGATTTACTCACCATGATGGCGGACTCCTTCATAAAGGCACATGCTGGTGCCATCAAGGTAGCTAGAAGGAAATCCGATGTCTTCAAAATCAAACAAAGAGAGAACGAGATGTTTAGGGAGTTCGTGTCCCACTTCCAATTGGAACGAATGAACGAACCACCAGTCTCTGACGACTGGGCGGTGCAAGCCTTCACTAAGGGCTTGAATGAGCGGAGCTCGATAGATTGGATGTACACAATAGGTATCAATCGATGATCAGGGTCGAGGACGATCAATTGGAAGCCCCCTCGGGCTCGGTATATCCTAGTAGAGTCTTAGCAAAGGAATCAAGACTTCCAGAGAGAGAGATCCAAGACTGAACAAGGNTATGCACTCAACAACTGTCACGATCCAAATTCTCCCTCTGTGAATTGTTGTGACGGTACCTAATCTCTACGACTAGGTAAGCCTAACACTTTGCGAAAATAAAATGAAAGCATGAATATTACCAACTAACAGTAACAATAATTTAAATAAGTAATTGAGATGCCGCTCGGCATATACAATTATCAACTCTCAACATATATATAACACTCCCAAGACCCGGAACACCTTAAGTCACAAGATTTTACGAGTCCTAACTATTTTATACATCACTGTATACGGTTAAAATCGNAAAACTTAATCGAGTACCTCACCGTGGTTTGGGTGGATGTACACAATAGGTATCAATCGATGATCAGGGTCGAGGACGATCAATTGGAAGCCCCCTCGGGCTCGGTATATCCTAGTAGAGTCTTAGCAAAGGAATCAAGACTTCCAGAGAGAGAGATCCAAGACTGAACAAGGAAAGGTATATACCATATGTAGAGAATCATAGAAATATCCCAAGGCGCAACATACCTCGAAATGATCAAAGGATGGTCCGAGGCCTAAATCCTCAGGGACTTGTAAACAAAGCGAGGTTTGACAGGCATTCAAGGCCGATAGAAGCGCCCCGGTTATCTTAGTGCAATTTCAACATTGATGTTTCCGATATAGTATCGGTCAAAGGTAAAATCAAAGACATCAGGGCCCTAGACCCGTGCTATCAGATCCCTCTCAAAGGAACCCCAACCTGATATTCGAATTTCACGGTACGCACGACCATAGGACCGAGGAGTGCAGATAGCTCCGAGAAGAGGTGGCCCGACTGATTAGCAAAGGGAACCTTTGAGATCTTCTCCGTGACCGATCCAAAAATCAGTTCTGGGAAAGAGAGGAAAACAAGAAAAATGAAATAGAATAGACACATCACGTTATCCACATGATTATCGGAAGAGTCGAAGTCCCCCAGGGACCCATTTTCGAACGAACAAAAGTATCCATAACCAGAGAAAAGCGAACTTGGAGCCACATGCCCGAAGATGCCCTTTCATTCAGCGAAGAGGACATCGAGACCTTGTCTCAACCTCACAATGACGCACTGGTAATTTCTTTTCTTTTAAATAAAATTCAAATTAAACGTGTGCTCGTGGATCCAGGTAGCTCGGTCAACATAATTCGGTCGAGGGTAGTAGAGCAACTCAATTTTCTCGACCATATCGTGCCCGCCTCTCGTGTCCTGAATGGATTCAACATGGCGAGCGAAACAACGAAAGGGAAAATCACCCTTCCAGTTAGCGTGGTTGTACAACTCAAAACACCAAGTTCCATGTCATCGAAGGCGACATGAGATACAACGCATTTCTAGGAAGGCCATGGATTCACAGTATGAGGTTGGGACCTTTCAACCCTTCATCAAATGATGAAGTTCCCCACAAAGGATGGAATAAAAATGGTGTACGTGGAACAACACGCAACAAAAGAAATGTTCGCAGTACACGACGTGGCGCCGACACCGTCACCTTCTACATTGAGGGAGCCAAAAAACAAATAATTAGCCGGGTAAGCAATAACAAACTGCATCCTCGATGAACAATTAAAGGACCATACCGCATTCTTGGAACGAGTAACTGAAGCATATCGAGGCTTGAACGCTAC
>ML432827.1:0-50248 GCA_005239525.1 Nicotiana knightiana
GGATGCCCTCAGAGGCTGATGATGTTATGGAACATGTACCTATGCACGACATGACATTCATACACATATGCATAACGCTAAAAGTAATTTATAATTTACAAAGTTATTCATACTTACAGGTTGAGTCATGTACTCTATATGTCATCCATGTCTCTTATGTATTTATTTATGTGCCTTACATACTCAATACATTATTCGTACTGACGTCCCTTTTTTCCTTGGGACGCTGTGTTTCATGCCCGCAGGTCCCGATAGACAGGTTGAGAGCCCTCCAAGTAGGCTATCAGCTCAGCGGAAGATGTTGGTGCACTCCATTTGCTTCGGAGTTGCTTGTTTGGTTAGTATGATTTAGACGTGTATTATTTGGTATGGCGGGACTCTGTCCCGACCTTTACGCCATTTATGTACTCTTAGAGGCTTGTAGACATATGTCGTATACGTGAAAGATTGTCCGGCCTTGTCGGCCTATGTTTTGAGTTTATAAATGATTATGTTGGCCTATTAGGCCCGTATGTCACGTGTATATGATGATGTAATAAGAATCATACATTACATTGGTACTCGGTCGAGTAAGGTACCGGGTGCCCGTCGCGGCCCATCGGTTTGGGTCTTGACAAAAGTGGTATCAGAGCAGTTCTATCCTAGGGAGTCTACAAGCCGTGTCTAGTAGAGTCTTGTTTATGGGTGTGTCGTGCACCACACTTATAAGCAGAAGGCTACAGGGCATTTAGGACTGTCACTCTTTCTTATTACTCTAGATCGTGTGGTAGATCTCAGTTGTAAGAACTCAAATTCCTAAAATCTATCTTATTCATAGTATGACAATGCCTTCATTCAGAAAGACGATCGATAAGAGATATAATTGTGGAAGTATTGAGTTAGAGGAACTCGATTTTGCATTTTGCTTATGATGAGTAAATGAGAGGTCTTTAGCAGATCATGCGTATACTAAAAGGTGTACGGTTCTTGATAAGGAGCTTTTAGGAAAGAATACTTATCCACTCTTATGGTTAAATGGAATAACAGAATCGAAAGTTAGACATGAGTTGCAGCAAGTAAAAGAAGCAAGGTAAAGAAGAGTGCGAGGTACACAGTTAATAAAGATTATCCTTATTTACCATTCAGGAAGAAGGATATAAGCATTTTGAGTTATCTTCAACAGCAACAGAGGTATGTATAATTGGCCACACTGATCTAAGTTACGCTCTATGGGGGCTAACAAATATGGTTTAAGAGAAAGACATAATATCACGATCCGGCTGGCGTTAGAGTGAGCCAAAATGATGGATGAATTGTTTGTGTTAGTTGATATTTTCGAAGGATATTGCAAATATAGATCTCCTTGTGAGACACCCAGATGGTGCACACTAAAATGGTACAGCTAGATATGAGTACTATAAAGATAGCAACTGGAAACCTTGAAGGGATAAATGTTTCCTTAGTATGGCTCCCGTCCCTAGTAAAGGGACAATGTTAGGCAACCTGAAAAGCCAGTAGGTGAAGCAAGAGGAGCTAAAATCAAAAGAATATCTTGTTCAAGTTTTTGGAATAAAGTAATAGATAGACATGTTAGCAGGAAGTGAGAAGAGAGTTAATGATGCATTATGAGTAAGATGTGATACATGGATGACAACGGTAGATAAAAAAGATGATAGTATTACAGAATCTATAGTCAAGTAAAGGAAAAGACAAAAGGTGATAGGCCTTGAGACAACAAAAGAGTATAGTCCATAAAGTCATATCCTCATTTCAATAAATAAGTTCGTGACTCTAACGTGATTAACAGGAGGAAAAGTTAGACCTAGAGTAATATAAATTAGTATGCACTGGTGAACAAGATAAACTAAACATGAATTAGGAATAGAGTGATTTGATAATAGTCAACATCATGAGAATTTCAAACTGCATTCCGGCAATAATAGAATGGACAACAGAAGAATATCCATGATGAATTCAGAGAATGGTCATTCAGGGAGACGCTTCCCTAAAGCAAGAAATATGAGCAAAGTTAAGCTTAAGGAACTGCATGTGCCAGTTACACTAAGTGTCACCATCACGAGTGAGGAATTTTGTTATCCTTAGTACAGAAGGATTATCGCAAGGCGTGTAAGGTTCATCGATGATATGAAAGGATGCCAAAGATGGATAGGTAAAATATCTATAGGTAGCTTATCGTAGCTCCAACTCTTAGTACTCCCATAAAGGAGGGAATATGGAGTCATAATGGCATTAAGTCAGAGTTAAGCGGTTCAATTATTATGGAATGGTAAAAGAAGAATGCGATAAAAATGAGAAATGGATGGGATTGCAATTATTCAAAGCCTACAAATATTCTACGATTCCAGAACATTATCCAAAGACGATGTCAAGGAAAGGAAGTAAGGGTTCCAGCCCGGGATGTTATTGATAAATAAGTAGCCAGTGCAAAAGTTAAGTTAAGACAAAGGAAATAAACCATGAAAGATTACGCGGAACATTGATATGAGAATGGGCCAACGAGTAGTTGGTAGTTGATTCAGGAAGAACCTAGTTATGACTAAACAGGAGGTTACAGATGAGTCAGCAGATCGTGCAAGATAAACACGGTAAAACCCAATATAGTGAATTCAGCCTCGCAGTAATGTCATTGTAGTACTTGAGAAATATTTAGATAGGAGTTAGGGTATTCAAAGGTATCGTATGAATGTTAAGGAAATAAAAGAGAGTGCCACTGGGAAGACAGTCAAAATATCAATTCAGAAGCAACCCTACAAGCACAAGGGCATGGAGGTAAGAACTACGAATATTTATAGGCGAGTAAGAACATCGAAAACTTCTTCGGGTATATAATATAACAAGCTCGCAACTTTACAAGAGTCAGAGGGTCCTCCCTAAGTACTATAATGAAAAACTAGCTGAGAAAATAAGGAAGAAGGCTTCAACCAAAGCATACTGGCCTAAAGAGGAAACAGTTATGTAACAACAGTCTCACTACAAAATTGTATGCACTCCAAAAGAAAGTGGCACCTACCATGGCTAATGATCAGGGAGTAAAACAAAAAGTAATATTCGAGACCATATGAGTTGCACAAGAACTTTGGCATGCGTAAGAACTCAGATAAGCTAAGTATGCACGCAACAAGGGGGGGAAACAAGAAGACCAGGAAAAGCAATTGCTTACATTTGAAGAAAGGTGAAATGGAACGAAAGGAATTATTCGATTTATGATCAGCCGTAGAAGAATCCGGTATAAGTAAAAAGAAAGAATTGAGTCCAGGTTATAAACAAAGGATTGAATTGTTAGAAGATTGTATCCTGAGCATTCCATAGCATCCATGAAAGGGCTAAATCAATACCATGAGCTGCAGATCGGAAGATGACTTAAAGACTAGATAAAGGCTGACCAGAAGGAAGAGGGAATTAAAGAGTTACATCGACGAAGTAAATCAGGAGTCTGATTATCGGACCGAGAAAACTATAGAAATCGTGATCGAGAATATTGCATAATTAATCTTAATATCAAAGGTACAAGAGAGATAGTACAAAAACAATATTTTATAACGGCTCTATGATAAAGCCAATTAGAAGAAGTACCAGCCTCATAAGAAGTCGGTATGAAGCTCCCACCAGATTGTGTATGCACCAGAGGTGCAAGTATTATAATAGAGCTTCAAGTTATGGGCATGAATTACACCTATATGGGAGGGAGGTTATAAAATAGATAAAAGATGTGATGCGAGATTTTAAGGCAAGTAAAGTAAAGGTGAACAATGTACGAGATACTCAAATGCAGAAGGTTATGAATAGTGCATACTTCGGATATAAGGCTAGAAGCACGGGGATTCAGTATCCAGGAATGATAGCATCGTCAATGGTATATTTTCCAGCCTATGGTCTCTAGGTATTGAGGGGCCTAGTTAGGAGAGAAAAGAAGAGTTAGAGATGTGTGATATCTCGCTTAATGTTCCAGAATAACATAAGGCAATCTATGGTGCAAGCAAGTGGAAGGAAGGTTGAAAGTAGTATAAATAGATATGTGTAGGTCGCAAACTAAAGTATGGTAAGCGACAAGGTTGAAGTAAGGATAAGAAAAAGTGAGTGAGAAGGTGACGAGAATGAATAAGTTCTCGGGATTAAGCCCATGAAAACTAGAGAGCTTATGGGTTCTCTAAGTTATAGAAAGCTCAGTATAGCCTGAATAAGCTCAAAGGAGTCTATGACTAGTAGCATTATAAGAGTGAAATGTTGCCTGGTAGTGAAATAAAGGTGTGATTGCGATATATAAAGGATGACGTTTAGGCCTTTGATTAAGTAATCATTTGAAGAGGATTTCATGGATTGTACGAGAATAAAATACCCACGTAAATGAATCACACTGGGATTCCATAAAGTACGGTCATTGAAGTACAGTATCACCCCTGAATGGATTAGGAAAATCACTTCAAATATTCCTCTATGCAACGTAACCCTAGTGGCAAGGTATGGCGTAAGAGTTTCAAGTTATCAATGGTATATTGTAAATTAATATTGAGGTGAATGAACAAAATATGGATAAAAGTTCAACAGTATAAGATGAGCTTAGACCATTAATCTTAAGGATAAGCAACGAGAGTAACCTGGAAATGGTTGCAGACCTCAGTAACGATAATTCAAAGTAAGAATTATGGTAAGTATGGCCTGCGTAGATGCAGTAAAGTCAAACGAATGGCTAACCAGGTCCATGAAATAAGATGTATCCATATTCGCAAGTTCTATAAAGTACCGAGCGAAGAACTTCAGTACATCTATAGATGCCCAGAGAGGCATCCTATTAAGCCTTGTATATGTTTACAAATAAAGCCTAGAGATTGCTAAAAGCTGGAGGAAAAAGCAGATAAGAGTCGTGTAGGCACACTTACAAGGTAAGTATCGTAGAGGCTGCATGCGAGGAAGTAGCAACAGTTACGAAATTGGAAGGAATTTGATCACAAGTCATGACGTGGAAAGGAGGAATAAAGGGCGGAATGCCATGGACTTTGGGATTTATTCAAAGAACAGTTACCTAAATGGAAAGGAGAATATTAAAGTATTGGCAAGAGATATGGGTTATGAGGATGATAAGTGCATCAGCCAACATTCGAGGACGAATGTTCCAAAGGGAGGAACAATGTTACACCCCGTGATATTACGTCGATGTTACATCCTGCAGTATTACATTATGATGATATTACGCTTTGCAATATTAAATTACGACGGTATTTCACCCTATGGTATTGTACGTTGAATTGGTCGTAAGGAAATTGACATCAGTCCAAGGAAAAAAATATTTTGAAATTATAAGGATTATGATATTTCAAACAAGTGATAAGTAAATTTGTGAAGGTGAGAGGGGGAGAAAGTCAAAGAAAATGAATTTTCGTCCAAGTTTGGTATGTTGGGATAAAATACAGCTCGGGTAAAAATACTCGGTATTTATGGACTAGTGACGTACGAGGTACCACATGACCATGATATAAGGTGTATAAGATATGTTAAAAGTGAGTAGTATTCCAAGGAATTTGAGATAATTTTTATTTACATAGGTAGTTGGTTAATTATCATGTAACGGTTCATTACCTAGTTAATTAACAAGCTGAGGGATAAGACTAACCCCCCCCCCCAAAAAAACAAAACGTGGCAGCCCGTGAAGTGGTCAAAAAGCCACTAGGTGACTCATATATTACATGGAAAAAGTGTCACCTTATTAGAGTACTAGTCATGACTCATGACTGTTAAATTCTTGGATTCATCACCAACCTTGTTTGTTTATAATGATCTCTAACTTTGATATGACCATCAATACATGTATTCAAAAGCTTTTCAAAACTTAGGATTCTCTATAATTACAAAGTTTCCTAACATCTTCTACGAGAGTTCCTACAGAATCCTCAACCAAATTTATACGTGATTTCTTACACTACAAATTCCTACGAGATTGCTTCAACCAATGAGTTTTTTTTAGCACATTAGTCACGTGAGATTTTATGGTTTTAAGGGAGTACGGTGCAACATTTTTCAAAAATATCGTACGTATTTTTCCCTATTCCAGGTATATTACGGCTATCCCTTCTTTCTTTTGGCATGGTCCAAATTATACTAAAGAAACGAGTAAATACACAGTTTCTATAAATTACTCTATTCATAGCAATAGTAGGGGTGTCTATATTCTTGATTCCCCATAAGAATTATTATTATCTTCTGTTCATGGGTCTCGAAAATATGTATGATGGTAAAGTTTATTTCATGATATTAATCAGAGGCATAATGGCCTTATGACGTACCGAGAGATTTTATTGAGGTATTTCATATGCATTTCATGCATTTACATATGCATATTGACCCATGATCAGAAGGCATTATATACGCGTATATCTGTAAATATATGTATATGGGATACGGGAAAAGGTTACGGCGTTATATACGGACGACCACCTGATCAGCTAGTATATGATGATGATGTTGCCCACAGTGGATGAAATATGGTTCAAACGGTATTATATACACGTGTATATGTATGTATACATATGTACATGGGATATGGGAAAAGTTATGGCGTTATATACGCATCACCACCTGATCAGCTGGTATACGATGATGATTTTGCCCAGAGTGGCCAATATGATATGATGGGATGCCCTTAGAGGCTGATGATGTTATGGAACATGTACCTATTCATGACATGTCATTCATACGCATATGCATGACGCTAAAAGTAATTTATAATTTACAAAGTTATTCACACTTACAGGTTGACTCATGTACTCTATATGTCATCCATGTCTCTTATGTATTTATTTGTGTGCCTTACATACTTGGTACATTATTCGTACTGACGTTCCTTTTTGCTTGGGGACGCTGCATTTCATGCCTGCAGGTCCCGATAGACAGGTCGAGAGCCCTCCAAGTAGACTATCAGCTCAGTGGAAGATGTTGGTGCACTCCATTTGCTTTGGAGTTGCTTGTTTGGTTAGTATGATTTAGACGTGTATTGTTTGGTATGGCGGGACTCTGTCCCTACCTTTATGACATTTATGTACTCATAGAGGCTTTTAGACATATGTCGTATACGTGGAAGATTGTCCGGCCTAGTCGGACTATGTTTTGAGTTTATAAATAATTATATTGGCTTATTAGGCTCGTATGTCACGTGTATATGATGATGTTATAGGAATGATACGTTACATTGGTACTCGATCGAGTAAGGTACCGGGTGCCCATCGCGGCCCATCGGTTTGGGTCGTGACAATTGGTTATGTATTATTAATGGTATTATGATTAGATCGAGTTCCAAATTTACTATACTCTACTTTTGGACTTGATTGGCGATATCATGCCTTATCACATGTTCTAATTAGTTTTTCACTTGCGTATTGGATTCTTCATAAGTGTCAATGTCGATCCCTTGTTACTACTTCTTCGAGGCTAGACTTGATATTTAATGAGTACTGTGGCTTCGTACTCGTACTACACTTGTGCACATTTTATGCAGATATTGAGGCAGGTACTAGTGGGACCCATCTAGATATTTAGAAGATTGTTTGGAGTCTTTGTGGTGAGTTGCTTTACTTGATCTAATCTGCACTACATGGAGTCCTCTTTTCCTATTTATCTATCTCTGTCTAAGTATTTTCTTTTTCTGATAGATGTTGTTGTTTAGTTGAGATTACTTAATCTTCATAGATGCTCGTGACAATGTGACATAGGGTTTTAGGAGAGTTTTTGAGACAGTTGTAGTCGTATTTAGATCATGTCTTTGATTTATGTATTCACGATGTTGATTTGAGACATATTTTTCTTTCATATTTATATCATAAAAATGTTAATGACTTAATAATTGGATCATATTATTATTCATTTATATCATAACATGTTAATGATTTTTACCCCGCTACACCTCAACAATCAGCACTATGCCATCTGCGAATAACATACACAATGTCACCTCTCCTTGGATGTATCGCGTTAGCAAATCCATTTTTATTTTCTCTAGCGATCTTTGTGCTAATGCGACACATCCAAGGGGAGGAGCCATGGTGTATGTTATTTGCAAATGACACAATTTTTATTGACGACATGCGTTGCAGGGTAAATGTTAGGCTGGAGGTGTAGAGACATACTCTAGAGTCTAAATATTTCAAGTTGAGTAGAACAAAAATGGTATAGTTGGAGTGAAAGTTCAATGTTAGGACGCGTGTAGAAGAAGTGGACGTGAATCTTGATAAACAAGTCATCCTCAAGAAGGATAGTTTCAAATACCTTGGGTCTGTACATACAAGGTAACAGGGAGATTGATGAGAACGTTATACATTGTATTGGATTAGGTTGGATGAAATGGAGGCTCGCATCTAGTATTTTGTGCGATTGGAAGGTGATACCAAGACTTAAGGGAAAGTTCTATAGAATGGTAGTTAGACCGACTATGTTCTATGGAGCCGATTGTTGGCCAGTCAAGAAGTCTTATGTTCAGAAGATAGGAGAAGAATAAATGAGGATTAAGATGCATATGTAGGCATACTAGGATAGAAAAGACCAGGAACAAAGTTATTAGGTACAAGGTAGGTGTGGCTCCTGTGGAAGACAAGTTGCAAGAATCGAGGCTGAAATGGTTCTAGCATGTGAAGAGGAGAGACATTAATTCCCCGGTTAGAAGGTTTGAGTGATTGATCGTGTGGGGTCAGAGAAGGGGTAAAGGGAGGCCTAAGAATTACTGGGGAAAGTGATTAGGCAGACATGGCACTACTTCAGCTTATCGAACACATGACCCACGATAGGAAGGTGTCGAGGTCGAGAATTAAAGTTATGGGTTGATAGGTAGTCGAGAGCTTCTCCTTGGCTTACCAGTAGTACTAGTAGTAGTAGTAGTAGTGGTTGCACTAGTCTTGCATTTTCCTATTCCTACTTCCTTGTTATTTCGCAACTATCCACTCTTAATAGTAGTATTGTCACTATTCTTCTATTCTCATATTCCTAGATCTTGGTTATTACATGTTTTTCCATACCACCGTATAAGGAACAGAGCAAGACACTCCAAGAAAGAAAACTAAATCATAGATATGAAAGTTTCCTTACAAAAAGGGCGTGCTTCGTGCCAAGCTACAGTAATAGTTAATTTTCTTATAATCGCAAAAGTTTTCCTACAAAGGGGCTGGTTTTAACAAACCATAAGGGAACGCTTGCCAAGCTACACAACTAAGAAAACTTTTGTATGCTACCTTTTCACTGTTATTGAGCCAAGGGTCTATTGGAAATATCCTCTCCACCTTCATAAGGTAAAGGTAAGGTCGGTTACACATTACACTCCCTAGACCCCACTTGTGGGATTCTACTAGGTTTATTGTTGTTGTTGTTATATTACTATTGTTTAGTGTTCTCTTGTCTAAAATGTAGGTTAGACTCTATCATAACCATTGGTGGTACTTTGGGTCGTGAAAGAGTTGGTATCAGAGTTCTAGGTTCTAAGGGTTTCACAAGTCATGAGAAGGTCTAATAGAGTCTTGTGGATCAATACACAAATGTCAGTATCTATCTGTGAGAGGCTATTGGGATTTAGAAACTTTATTTTTCTTGATTTCTTAACGTGCGACATTTATTATAGCTAGGAACCTATATCTCTAATTCCTTCGTATTCATTCGTATGTGATGTTGAGTACCCAATACCAGTTGGGAACAGACGACTTATGGTGAAGTTGTAGATATGGTGTGGGATGCTTTCCCTATGTTATAAGTGCAGACGACTATCATCTCTTTATGGAGAGGTTTTTATCTATTGCATCCCATTGACCAAGTTAACTCAAAAAGGTGTTCCCTTTACGTGGTCAGATTTATGTGAGTAGAGCTTTCAGAAGCTCAAAACTACTTTGACTACAACCCTGTGTTGGTGTGCCTGCAGTTTCAGGGCCATACACAATGTATAGTGTATCTTCACGTGTTGGTCTCGGTGTGGTGTTTTCACGACCCCAAATCCTAACAGGCCGTGATGGTGCCTATCGTGGAACTAGGCTAGCCAACCATCTCATTACTAAGCATTTGTTCAATTATAAAAGTTCACAATTTAATAATAAGAAGCAACCATAGCATAGAATAATGTAATTAAGTCTTAGCGTCCCAATAATAGTCTAACAACTCAAAAAAAAACCTCCCAAGACTGGAGTCAATAGCCATGAGCATCTAACTCTACTAATACTATAATATACGTCTCCAAATCAATTGCTAAAACTAAATAAGGAATGGAAATGGAGAAGATGTGGATGTTGGGCTGCTACCTCGAAATCTCGTGAACTGATGCTACGAGCAAGGACAGCTACTGCTCCGGATCGTCACCTGAATCTGTGCACAAAGGAACATGAAGTCTTTGTGAGTATGCCAACTCAGTAGTAATGAAAATAAATTACAGTCTGAGAACTATAGAACACACAGCATAGATACACAATTTCACAAAAGCCAATAAAACACCAAGTCACCAGGTAGTATTTATCAAATACATAAGTTTGAAATCAGTTTCCAGAATCCTTTGAAACAAGTGTAATATTAGTATATCTCAGTAAAACTCTCAGTAAAAATCAGTTTGAAAATGAAGTAATCATAGTTCGAAAACATAGCAAAATCATAATAAATCTGCCCCTCAGGCATTCTCTCAGTCACTCAGTATCAATCATCACTCAGTATCAGCCCCGCGGCAATAATCATCACTCAATAGGTACTTGCGCTCACTGGGGGTGTGTACAGACTCCGGAGTGGCTCCTACAGCCCAAGCGCTATAACAACATAAGGCCTAAAAACCTCCTCATAATATAGGCCTGAAAGCCTCCCTCATATAAGGCGTGAAAGCCTCCTCACAGTATAGGCCTGAAAGCCTCCTCACAATATAGGTCTGAAAGCCTCACTCAGTCAGACACTCTCAATTTTCCCTTAGGCCATAAAGATACGGGGTTCTCGACCCAAAATAGTGTTTCATTTTTCAATAAATAGTATCAAATACCCTGAGTGTCACAACAATTTATTAGGGAAATATTGAGAGAAAAATCATGACATATCGGTGAGGAAAATAAAGTAAACACAACCCCCAAGGGGAAAACAGAATGGCATTAGGCCCCAAATACGGCTTACTGCCCAAATCATATCATAATAAAATAATACCAATTAAGCAGAGGCTTAAAATTCGGTTTAGCAACTCAATAGTCGCCTAAATAGGAAGATATTTCCAAAGTTTCAACCTTTGCATTTCAAAACCCGTGAAAGGGTGCATAGTCCGGGGTTTCATACCCTCAGGACAGGATTTAAAGACATTACTTACCTCAAAACTAGCCTGGAAACTATTCCGCAACACACTTGCCTCTCGTATCAACTTCTGAAGGCTCCAAATCTACCAAGTTCAGATTCTTATCATCAATTTATGCTTAAGGAATAAATTCCAATCGAAAAATATCAATTTAGCTCAGAAACCCGAATTTGATCAAAATCCGACCACCGGGCCCGTAACCCGAAACTCAGAAAGTCTTATACAAAACTGTTCTTCATCATCTCACGAGTCTCTACATATAAAGAACACTAAAATTGGAGTTCGTTTGACCACTCAAACTAATCCCTAAAGGTCTCATAATCTCAAGCCCTAAACCCACCTTTTTCGAACTGATTTTCATGAATTACTACTGATATTATGTTCTATAATCACCCATAATTGAGTTTTAATGATCAAAATACTTACCTCTATGAAGAACACTGATTTTCCCCTTCAAACATCGCCTCAAAAGCTCTCTTCCATACAACAATGGTGTAAAAATATGTTAGGGTCGCGGAAGGTCTAATTTATATTTTTGCCCAGAGTTTTCGCACCTGCGACCCTCTTACTTGCACTTGCGAGACCGCACCTGCGGTCCCCTAACTACACCTGCGACCCACTGCCCGTTCCTGCGGTCCCGCACCAACAACTGTATTGCTGCAATTTTTAAGCCCAAACCTCCGTTAAGCACCCGATTCAATCCCGAGCCCCTCGAGACCCCAACCAAACATACTAACACGTCACATAACATCATTCAAGCTTAGTTGCACTCTTAAAACACCAAAACTAACACCAAAACACCAAAATTACATCGGATTCAAGCCTAAGAACTTTGAAATTTCTAAAATCCACCAACAATGTCGAAACTTTCCAAAACAACTCCGATTGACCTGAAGTTTTGCAGACATATCCAAAATTACATTATGAACATGTTCCAATTGTCGGAATTCCATTACGACCCCGATAGCCTATTTTCCATTGCCGACCAGAAATCATCAAAACTAACTTTCGCCAATTCAAGCCTAATTCTACACCGAACATCACAAAATTCTTCCGAACACACCCTAAGTCTCAAATCACCTAACGAAGCTATCCGAGCCATAAAATCCGCATTCTGAGGTCGTTTACTAATAAGTCAACGCTCAGTTGACTTTTGCAACTATAAGACTATTTTTAAAGACTAAATGATAAATTCTTGCTACAACCATTCCGATTCCGAGCCTACCAACTCTAACATATCATAAACAGTATAACTAATCTATGACAAGGCAAAAAAAGGAATAATAATGAAATTTTTACGAAACGACCGGCCGGGTCGTTACATTCTCCCCCACTTAAACACATGTTCTTCCTCGAACGTGCCTAGAGTTGTTCCAAACACCACCAAAATTTCTATGTAAACTACCATGCGCATATTCGGAGGTGATCCCACATCAATCTACCCCATATAGGTCTAATAGCACAACACAGTTGAAATTTCGAAATCTAATCCCGACCCATAAACCTTAGAACTAAATTTCCATTTCTGAGTCCATTCGCAAGATCAAATTTCCACGACTATAAGCTGAAATAGTCTGAACACGTTGTATCAAGACATATCCGCAACACAAGATGATATCACATAATATACCGCATGACTCATCACTCATAGCGATGACTCCTAGTCCCAATCGATGCTCATAACAAACCAATACCGGTAAGTAACCTCTTATCAAACAAAACCTCGCTTAAACACCTTCATATGGTGCCGATGATGAAAGAATCACGTAGAAACCAACAACCATTCATCTTATCAGCATCAATACCATCCAGAGCCATAACTGGTGCAACTCGTGCACTCAATAACAACATCCCAACAACTCGTGCACTCAATATCCGGCCATTACTCTTTCCATTACCACATCATGCTAAAAGTCTGATACACATCGTGAAACCATATCACACAAATCCGACACCAAGGATCATACCTCTACCTAACTAAGTTGTAAAGCGTGATCCTATCCAACCGCTGGAACACATGACATACTCTAAGCCACCTTGCTCAAAATCAATAACCATGCAAAATTCGACATTAATTAGTCAACGTGCATTGCCATAACCACGGGGAAATCGGACGATACCATGCCACCCGAACCAAAAAGAACATAACCTACACGTCTCAGTCCTGCAACACCAATTACTTACCTTACTCAAATATCTCTATAAAGCCCCGATAGAACTACATCCTATGCACATATATAACCAACGATCACAACTCCTCGAAACACTGAAAGGTAACTCATAGATCACTCCAAAACACGAATAAGCTCAGTGACAATCAAATGGTACATCCCTCAACAATAGCAATTTGGGGTCAAAAATTCCGACTTGGTGTAGAACACACACCCATACTGGCCTACCAATAATTATATTCTAAATCAACTCTGGTCATCCACAACAGGTAGATAACTCTCCAAAGGTTCATAATGACTGAATCATGACCTATACTAACACCTGACTAGCTTTGCTTGCATCCTCGTAGTTCACAACTACAAAAATAATATGTTCATGAAAACTCCCAGTCTCAAAATCCATGAGGCGCACCAATTACCATATTTGATCCCAATTCCACCACTCAAATATATAACACGCCCCTAATACTTTATCATTTCACGAGGGATACCCCCATAATTCCTCTGTGTCACCAAGAAAACTAGAATATCAGCAGTCGATCCAACAAGAGATCGTCGTAACACCACTGAAGCACCCTTATTCAAACACATTGTCCTTAATGAATCTATACTCTCATCCAGCCACCCAATAGTGTTATCCTTTACCTAATCATCTGAAACTGCCAGTTCTGACCTTCCTTCCAGAACTGAACCGTGACCTCACATATGCCACTCTCCATTATACACAAAATACCGCATACGCCATGCAATCCTATGATAAATATGAGAACTTCATGCTCCTTTCCTAGCCACAAACAACTACTTACCCAACTAGCCAAGAACTTTCCATTTGATCCCATCTAGAAGCAAAATCACTATATATCACATGGCCCTCACGCCCGTAGAAATATACATCTCTAACCGTGGTAGAAACCATCAAGAACTCCCGAATCACATTTGTACAACACCAAACCGCCAAGACTGAATCCTTCCAACTCAACCAAGCTACGCATGCCACCAAATTCCAAGAGAATTGCTAAGAAACACCTGTAACAACTCATTACCTTATAAACACCCAAAGAACTAACCATATCCCTTATCATGTCGATCCAACGTACTACCAAGTTGTCCTATTTATCCAAGTTCCTTCTGACTTACCTTCGAATTGATACTTCTTCTTGCCATAATACCGAAATTCTCAATCCCGACTCACCGTACGAAACCCGAGCATAAAAAAATATACCTTCTAAGGCTCATAAGCCACTGAATACTCTCTCAAACATCCCCAGAGCACCACATCAAAAATACTTACCCTGAATAGACTTCATGCGAATTTAAAGTCATTACTTTCGCTTTCCTGATACTGATGAATAGAATCCATGATAATGCAAATACACCACAAGCCTTGACACCTTCCCCATAAATCTCAATTCTAGCCCTTCTCACACCTTGAAGATCCTCAATCGCTACATATAAACTTGAATCCGTCTGAACCATTCTCGAACGTAATTCACTCTACGCAATTTCAATTACACTAACGAAGTAAACATAACGACTTTACCCCGCTTGCAATCCACATACTAGGAAATTAATCCACACATTTGGAGCAACAATCAAACTCATACACTGCACACACTACCCTTTCAAGTAAAACTCAATCATTCAATAAATTCCATTATCCGTAAGGTACATTACAACCTGTATCGAAGAATTTCCCGTTACTCGAGCCATTCCCAGACTCCACCTCTACAGGGCAGTAACTGATTCACCAACATACCTCGAACCGAAACCAATACAACACATAATCATGTAATCAACTTATCAATAGCGAACTCCCCCACTTGGCTCAAAGAGAAAGATCAAGACAAACAATAACTCACGATGCCCACACATTATCACTGCCACCATACTGTGGTGGGATTCAACTAAATCCTTCATACGCTTATATGACCCAGACCATCTAACCCTCAACTCGTATGGAAATCTCGCATTCACCATTGTAATGGTCATGCCAACTCCCATAAGTGATCTAAACTCAAATTACAACATACATCATTTACTGAGAGAGAGAGAACTTACTACGGATCAACATAAGGGTCACACACCTCAGGACAACCCGCAGGAGATACCCTTATTTGCTTAGCCTCATAATGATATCTCCCTATACACTTCCGAAAATCATAGCTATCACGTAATCATTATACCTTCCTACATTAGAACACAACCACTTCCTGCCCCCAAGATATCTCATTAAGCGGTATAAGAACCTGAAGCTGATGGCAACACTAACACTGGAGCTGTGGCCAAGGAATTCTTGAGCTTCTGGAATCTCTACTCACACTCGTCTGACCACATAGATATCTTTACTGGACACCACATGTCCCAAGAATGCTAATAAACTGAGCCAACAATTCACACTTGGAGAACTTCGCACAAAGCTTCTCCTCCCTATATCCTTGTAATACCATCATCAAATGTCGAGTATGCTATCCTTGGCTACGAGAATACGGTAGGATACCATCAATAAATACAATAAAAATGACTTATAACACGGCTAAATATACCGGCAATCAAATACATAGACGTTGTTGGGGCATTGGTCAGCTCAAAATACATCACGGGAACTCAGAACATAACAGGAAAACCCACTTCACTTCACAACTAAACTACACGAGAGGTCCTTCAATACTCATAACTCGAAGCCATATTCTAACTCAATACATAAGCCAAATAATCAATGGTTCTTGTCACATCTCCCGCCAATTCATTTTGGCACAGTCAAATAACTTGAATACATCTAACTATCCGATCACACTCACCATGTAGTCATCTAGTCACAAAGTTCCATCAATAAGGACACAAACAGGCATATAAGTACCCCAACACATGTGCTCACCCAATTGAAATCTCAACACTCAAGCCTCAGACAAAATTCGGCCTCAATTCCTTCCGACTGGCCCATTATTAACATGTTAGAAATCACATCTCATCCATGGAAGTCACAAGCTGACGACGCACAACTGATACCAATCGCTCGCGTGCGCGTTCGAATACATGAAACGAATTCAAGGAGTTACGCTTTTGTATGAATAAAATGGATTTGCACGACAATAATTCAAGAATGTGGAATGTTTCCTAAGGGTTCTTCAGCTTCTCGAAGATAAGTACAGACGTCTCCGTACCGATCCGCAAAACTTTACTAAACCTGTTCATGACCGTTGAGTCCTATGTAACCTAGAGCTCTGATACCAACTTGTCACGACCCCAAATCCTAACAGGACGTGATGTCACCTATCGTGGAACTAGGCTAGCCAACCATCTCATTACTACGCATTTTTTCAATTATAAAAGTTCACAATTTAATAATAAGCAGAAACCATAGCATAGAATAATGTAATTAAGTCATAGCGTCCCAATAATAGTCTAACAACTCTAAATAAAACCTTCCAAGACTCGAGTCAATAGTCATGAGCATCTAAGAATAAAATAAATCTAACTCTGCTAATACTATAATATACGTCTTCGAATCAATTGCTAAAACTAAATAAGGAAGGGAAATGGAGAAGTTGTGGACACTGGGCAGCTACCTCAAAATCCTGTGAACTGATGCTACGAGCAAGGACAGCTACTGCTCCGGATCGCCACCTGAATCTGTGCACAGAGGCACAGGGAGTCTTTATAAGTAAGCCAACTCAGTAGTAATGAAAATAAATCACAGTCTGAGAATTATAGAACACACAGTATAGATACACAATTTCACAAAAGCCAATAAAACGCCAAGTCAACATGTAGTATTTGTCAAATACATATGTTCGAAATCAGTTTCCAGAAATCCTTTGAAACAAGTGTAATATCAGTATATCTCAGTAAAAATCTCAGTAAAAATCAGTTTGAAAACGAAGTAATCATAGTTTGAAAACTTAGTAAAATCATCATAAATCTGCCCCTCGGGCAAAAATCATTTCTCGTAATAGTTGCTCCTCAGGCATTCTCTCAAGCACTCAGTAACAGCCCCCCGGGCAATAATCATCATTCAGTATCAATCATCACTCAGTATCAGCCCCGCGGCAATAATCATCACTCAATAGATACCTGCGCTCACTAGGGGTGTGTACAGACTCCGGAGGGGCTCCTACAGCCCAAGCGCTATAACAACATAAGGCCTGAAATCCTCCTCACAATATACGCCTGAAAGCCTCCCTCATATAAGGCCTGAAAGCCTCCTCACAATATAGGCCAGAAAGCCCCCCTCATATAAGGCTTGAAAGCCTCCTAACAATATAGGCCTGAAAGCCTCCCTCATATAAGGCCTGAAAGCCTCCTCACAATATAGGCTTGAAAGCCTCACTCAGTGAGACACACTCAATTTTCCCTTAGGCCATAAACATACCAGGTTCTCGACCCAAAACAATGTTTCATTTTTCAATAAATATTATCAAATACTCTGAGTGTCAAAACAATTTATCAGGGAAAGACTGAGTGAAAAATCATGAGATATCGGTGAGAAAAATATAGTAAACACAACCCCCAAGGGGAAAACAGATCGGCACTAGGCCCCAAACACGGCTTACAACCCAAATCATATCATAATAAAATAATACCAATTAATCATAGGCTTAAAATTCAGTTTAGCAACTCAATAATCTCCTAAATAGGATGATATTTCCAAAGTTGCAACCTATGCATTTCAAAACTCGTGAAAGGGTGCATAGTTCGGGGTTTCATACCCTCAGGACAGTATTTAAAGACATTACATACCTCAAAACTAGCCCGGAAACTATTCTGCAACACGCTTGCCTCTCGTATCAACTTTCGAAGGCTTCAAATCTACCAAGTTCAGATTTTAATCATCAATTATTCTTAAGGAATAAATTCCAATCGAAAAATATCTAATTTAGCTCAAAAACCCGAATTTGGTCAAAACCCGACCCCAGGGCCCGCATACCAAAACTCAGAAATTTGTATATAAAACTCTTTTTCATCATCTCACGAATCTATATATATAAAGAACACTAAAATCGGAGTTCGTTTGACCCCTCAAATCAATCCCTAAAGGTCTCATAATCTCAAACTCTAAACCCACCTTTTTCCTACTGATTTTCATGATTTACTACTTATATTATGTTCTATAATCACCCATAATTGAGTTTTAATAATCAAAATACTTACCTCTATGAAGAACACTTATTTTCCCCTTCAAAAATCGCCTTAAAAGCTCTCTTCCGTACAACAATGGTGTAAAAATGTGTTAGGGTCGCGGAAGGTCTAATTTATATTTTTGCCCAGGGTTTCCGCACTTGCGAGACCCCACATGCGGTTCCCTAACCGTACCTGCGACCCACTGCTCGCTCCTGCGGGCCCGCACCTGCGGTCAAACTTTCGCAGGTGCGGTTACACCTGCACCAGCAGTTGTATTGCTGCAATTTCCAAGCCCAAACCTCCGTTAAGCACCCGAATTCAATATTGAGCCCCTCGGGACCCCAACCAAACATAATAACACATCACATAACATCATTCAAGCTTAGTTTCACTCTCAAAACACTAAAACTAATACCAAAACACCAAAATTACATCGGATTCAAGCCTAAGAACTTTGAAATTTCTAAAACCCACCAACGATGCCGAAACTATCCAAAGCAATCTGATTGACCTGAAATTTTGCAAACATATCCAAATTGACATTACGAACCTGTTCCAACTGTCAAAATTCCATTCCGACCCCGATATCCTATTTCCCACTGCCAACCGGAAAACATCAAAACTAACTTTCGCCAATTCAAGCCTAATTCTATACCGGACATCACAAAATTATTCCGAATACACTCCTAAGTCACAAATCACCTAACGAAGCTATCCGAGCCATAAAATCCATATTCCGAGGTTGTTTACCAATAAGTCAACTCTTAGTCGACTTTTCCAACTATAAGGCTATTTTTAAAGACTAAATGACTAAATTCTTGCTACAGCCTTTCCGATTCCGAGACTACCAACTCTAACACATCATAAATAGTATAACCAACCTATGACAAGTCAAAAATAGGAATAATAATGAAATTTCTACGGAACGACCGGTCGGGTCGTTATAGGTGTTTATGCAGGATGATAGGGAAATTTCTTATGCATTATGGAACTTGAAGCCCCCATGAAAAGAAATATTTGGTTCATGATTTTGAGTTAGAAGCTATTGTGCATGCCTTAAGATTTTGAGGCATTACTTGTATGGTATGTCATATGTTGTTTACGCTAATCATCGAAGTCGTCAAAAGTTTTTCAAGCAAAGGGAATTGAATTGAGGCATCGGAGGGGGCTTGAGTTGCTTAAGGATTATGATATAACTATATTTTATCACCCTACTAAGATAAATGTAGAGGATTTCTTGAGTGGAAAAGCAGAGAGCATGGGTATTTTGACATTCATTTCAGCAGAGGAGAGGCCTTCGGCTATTTATGTTCAGGTCTTGGCTAGTAGATTTGTGAGATCTGATATTTTTTAGCCTAGAAGGATTCTTTCTTGTGTAGTTGCACAGTCATTCTTGTTTGAGTGAATTAAGTCTCGTCAATATGATGATTCCCATTTTCTTATCCTTAAGTCCATGATGTTGCGAGGTGATTATTATTAAATATGATGGTGTATTGACTTTAGGGTCGGATTTGGGTTCCTAATATAGATGGTCTGGGGGATTAGATTCTTGAGGAGGCTCGTGGTTTGTGGTACTTCCATTAATTTGGGTGCTATGATGATGTGTCGTGATTTCAAGAAGCATTATTTGTGGCAACAGATGAAGAAAGACATCGTTAGACATGTCTCGTGGTGTTTGATTGTCATCAGGTCAAGTATGAGCATCATTGATCGGAGGTTTGCTTCTGAAGATAGTTATAACAGAGTGGTAGTTTGATGTTATTTAGGTATCACTATGGATTTTGTGATTGGTTTGCCAAGGACCTTGAGGAAGTTTTATGTTATTTGGGTCATTACGGACAAACTGACCAAGTCTGAAAATATTATCCCGATGATGACTTCTTACACTTAGAGAGTTTCAATGTGACGAGAAGAATTTTCTTGAGATACAAAGTCAATTTGGACGCCAATTATCATCTTGGTGTGAACATTCTTGAGTTTTAGATGTATTGATGGACCTTTCAATTGTTCATTGGTGGAATGAAATAGATTCTTATAGTTTGTGGATGAGTGTAGACACAGCAGGATCAATTTATTACATAGTTGTTGTAACAATGGCAGTGTCATAGAAAGATGTCGACATGAGGCTAAACAGGTGTTCTATCTCATTTTAGAAGGTTTTATGCTGTATAATTTCTTATGAGGAGTTTTCCTTCCTTTCTAGTGGAATGTATGTACCGCGATGAGAGTTTGGATCGCTTGAGGAAGATAGCACGACTGTCACAAGGAGGAGTATGTATTTGGAAGATAATCTTGAATGTGTTATGGTTGGTATTAAATGAGCTTATGAGAAATTCAGTTAGCGACAGTGTGAGATCGTGGGAAATGAGGAGGAAGAGTTGTGGGTTATCAAATGTTATGGTTACGGATTAAAATCAAGAATCATAATCTACCATTGATAATTGGACCATATGGGCAGGTGATGTTATAGTTTCTTGACTATGGTGTACGTGAGGACTAGTTATATCGAGAGAGTGTCGTCAAGGATGATTTCGGCAAGGAACTTGTTAGATACGTGTTGTACTATTTATTGATATAGGAAGATTATGGGATAAATTAGATTTGATATTCTTTATGGGAATAATATGCAAGGGGAAAGGATTTATTGGGTTGCTTTGGGATGAGGCTGCATCTTAGATTATTAATGTGCTAATGGAGCACAAGTCGTTCGGCACATGATGGCTATGCATTGGGGACTAGAGCAGAGTGGATGATTCTCAAGGATGGTTCTAGTGGGTTTAAGTTACAAGATGTGGTACTGAAGGATTTACCGAATTCATTGTGTGGCTAAGGATTTCTGCATTGGATTGTGACCGAGACTTGGAGTATTTTATGTTATTATTGGTTTTACAATGTAGCATAGAGAGATGAATAGAACAGTGTTAGATTCATTGAAAGGCTCTTTAGATCTAACATTTCAGTTTGAGGTTCTAAAGAGTGCATGAGAGGGAATAAAGTGGCTTACGAATATTAAGATAATGTAGTTTTATGTTGGGGATCACTTGGGATGAAATTGGTGGGCGACTTGGGATGATTTATGCTTGATAGAGCTTGTGATTTATTGTATGCGATGCATCGTGATCTACCTAAGTGTGATAATATATCCTTCTTGGAGGTCTTGGTTTGAGAAGTATTATTCAAGAGGTTGTTGGCATTATTACTAGTGTGTCTGGATATTGAACAAGTTAAGTGAGGAATTTAGAGGCTCGAGATTTGTATATTTGGTGCATTTGGTTCCACAAGATTATAGCATATCATGAGTGGTGTGGTTGGTAATTGGAATTGTAATGGGTTACATGTGTATATTCGCAGTTGAGACTGGTGAATTAGAGGATTCTAGTGTGTCCATAAGTGGCAACTAGAATGGGTCTTCATTAGCTTATGGGAGGCTTATTACTACTTTAAAAGAATGTGGAATCAATTGGGTGTTTGTCGGTAAAGAAGTTGAGAATATGTATTATACAGAAGGCCGGATTTTCTTGTACGAGTGAGGTGTCATATGGGTATGGTATCCCGAAGAGTTACATAATATGGGATACTTCCTACAGGTGGATGTGTTAGTGTAGCAACCCACTATGTGATTGCGGTGGTTATGGAAGGTGTTTCGGTTTGAGTTTTGTTGAGTTTACTTGATTATTACATGATGAATAGATGGAATAAGCTGTGTAGGTACATATTGTTGAGATAGAATACTATGGTTCGAGAAGTGGATGATAAGTTGATTTTCTAAAAATTTGGTATATTTATGTTATTGCTTATATGGTGCAAACCATGTCGTTTGAGGCCCCACGTTGAATTTGTCGTGACGAGTTGATCGAGCAGCTTGAACTACATGAGGCAAAGTTTATGGACTTCGAATTAGCGATCAGATTTTGACAAAGGTATATTTTAAAGGGAATTCTTTAAGGCAGCCTAGGAGGGGCAGTGGTTCTTACTGGATGAGAGATAAGATCTATGACTTGTTGATACGACGAGTGATTATGAGTTTCTACAGGTTTCTTTCATCATTACAAGTGTTGGAAAGGATTGTAACAAGAATTTATTTGATATGATGTATATTATTGGTACCAAGTTAGTAATGAGCATTTATTGCAGGTGGAAGATATTGCTATAGGTATATGAGTTACGCGGTGAATCGTGGGTTTACAGCTCGGAACTACATTTAAGAATTGATACTGTCACGCCCCAAACTCCGGGAAGGCAACCGGCACTCAAACGAATAAACCCGACCGAGCAAGCCTGTTAGATACTTTCTACCCAAACTCACTCATGAACAAAGAGGAGGTATATTTTCATTAATTAGACCATACGGATATCGTGTATACAATACCAAAACCTTTCCATTAATTTCTTTATTTTTAATGTCTCAAAATACACACCTTTTTCATAGGGTAAAGTGGAGAAAGTGATTCAAACATAATATGAATTGTTGGACTTCCCCCAACACAGACATACAGCCCACACTAAGATACAAAGGAGTACAATGATAGTGTCGACAACAAGGCTCTTGCTATACCTCAAAACATGACAATATAATGAACAAAAGATACATGACCCTAGAATAAGGTGGGGATCACCAAGATACATGACCCCCGAAGGTGTATTTCTATCGTTGGTCAGTGCTACCAGCTATGGGACCACCTACATCCATTAAAGATGCAGCGCCCCCAAAAAATCGATGTTAGTACTGTCGAATAATACTAGTATGTATAACTAAACAACATCTCAATAGAATGAATAATAATATAAGGGGGAACACAATCATGAATTCAATAGAAGCCTCAAACAATAACAAAACATCAAATTAAGAACCACATAAGTTTTCAAGTATATTTCCATGTTTTTAGGTGGGGAGCTCTTTAGTATCGATATACCGTTATTCACAATACAACCATACTTTTAGACGGAGTCTGATCATAGCCCGACTGACTAGGCCGCCTCATTTGATACATCAACCACAATCACAATTTCCAACACAATCACCACCATGTGTGCGGCATGGCATCCGATCACGGCCCGATCGGCTAGGCCGTCTCACCCGAGATATTACCTTTTCTATCAATCATCGTATATCACACTTTCTTCACATCTTTTCAATTCATCGGCACTTATGGCCACAATTATAATATCATTCTTGGAACTTGGAATAATTTCATATTGCATGCCCCCGTTCTTCATTTTCACACATCATCATCAACAACAAGACTTTTAGGTACACATGAGAGCAATAGAATTTCGTCATATGAAACTTCTTCATTCACTTCAGTGGTATCAACTGGCACAATAGACAATGTATCTCCAATTACCTTCTTCAACATAGACACATGGAATACCGGGTGCACTAATGACATCTCAGGTGGTAGCTCAAGCTTGTACACCACCTGACCAATCCTCTGAATGATTTTGTACGGCCCGACATACCTCAGACTCAATTTCCCTTTCTTTCCAAAACTCATTATACCCTTCATGGGGGAAACCTTCAAGAATACCCAATCCTCTTCTTTGAACTCTAAGTCTCTCAATCGAACATCTGAATAGGATTTTTGATGACTCTGAGTAGTTTTCATCTGCTCCTTAATGATCTTAACCTGTTTCATAGCCTGATGCACGAGATATGGTCCTATCAACTCAGCATCCCCAATCTCGAACCACCCAATGGGAGACCTACATCTCCTACCATATAATGCCTCAAATGGTGCCATCTGAATACTAGCATGAAAGCTTTTGTAAAAAGAAAATTCTATGAGTGAAAAATGATAATCACAGTTACCCTTGAAGTCCAAGAACACAAGCATGCAACATATCCTCAAGTGTCTGAATAGTCCGCTCTGCCTGCCCGTCGGTCTGTGGATGGATGGTTGTACTAAAATTCACCTAAGTACCCAAACCTTTCTAAAAAAATTTTTGAAAATTGGTCGTGAACTAAGATACTCTATCATAAGTGATAGAAACCGGAGTGCCATGCATCCTGACTATTTCCTTGATATAAAACTGAGCATATTGTTCCGCTGTGTCGGTATATTTAACTGGAAAGAAGTGTTCTGATTTTTTGAGTCGATCCACAATCACTCAAATTGAGTCAAACTTGTGCGGAGTACACGATAGTCCTACCATAGAATCCATATTAATCATCTCCCACTTACACATTGGAGTTTCTATGTTCGGTGCCAGCGCACCTAGTCGTTGGTGTTCGGCCTTTACTTGTTGACAATTCGGACACCTTGCCACAAAGTCCGCCGCATTCCTTTTCATGTCATTACACCAATAGACTTCCTTGATATCATGATACATATTTGTAGAGCCTGGGTGTACGGAATACCTGGAAGTGTGAGCCTCGGTCATGATTCTTTCCCGGAGACCATCTACATTTGGAACACCTAGTCGTCCTTGGTACCTTAGTGTAACATCATCCATTCCAAGAGAAAAAGTTATAGTTTTATGTTTATTAATCCCCTCCTTCAATTGTACCAACAACAGATCGTCGTATTGCTTCTCTTTGACTTCCGCAACAAGCAATGATTCAGCCCTATTTTGCACAATTACTCCTCCGTCACTAGATTCTGCACGACGAACTCCCAAACTAGCTAACTGGTGAACATCCCTGGACAACAGCCTTTGACATTACTCTAAGTGAGCCATACTACCCGTAGATTTCCGGCAAAGAGTATCTGTCACAACATTGGCTTTCCCCGAGTGATATAGAATATCGATGTCGTAATCCTTGAGTAACATAAGCCCTCTTCTCTATCTCACATTCATCTCCGTCTATTTGAAAATATATTGAAGGCTCTTGTGATCCGTGAATACATCCACGTGGTCCCCATACAAATAATTATGCCAATCTTCAATGCAAAAGCCACTAACGCAAGTTCTAAGTCATGTGTTGTATAGTTATTTTCATGATTCTTAAGTTTCCTCAAAGCATAAGCTATAACCTTGACATGTTAAATTAATACACACCCAAGCCCGATACTTGAAGCATCATAATATACCACAAACCCATATGTACCCTCTACTAGGGTCAACACTGGCGCTGTAGTCAATCTTGATTTCAACTTCTGGAAGCTCGTTTCACAAGCACCGGACCATTGGAACTTAGCGATTTCTGTGTCAATTTAGTCAACAGAGAGGCAAGAGTAGAGAACCCCTCCACAAACTTCCTGTAATACCCCGCTAAGCCCAATAAACTGCAAATCTATATTGGAGTTGTAGGTCTAATCCAATTCTTGGCCGCTGCAATCTTTTGAGAATCAACCTTAATTCCTTCTCTAGAGACTACATGACCCAAGAATGTGAAAGATTCAAGCCAAAATTCACATTTCAAATACTTGGCGTACAATTGGTGATGATGAAGAGTTTGCAGAACTGCCCTTAGATGATCGGCATGGTCCTCTCGACTTCGTGAATATACAAGGATATCGTCAATGACCACCATCACAAAGAAGTCAAGAAAAGGCTTGAAAACCCTATTCATAAGATCCATGAAAGATGTCGGGGCATTTGTTAGCACAAAAGACATTACCTGAAATTCAAAGTGCCCATACCGGGTCCTGAAAGCTGTTTTCGGAATATCCTGCTCCCTGATGTTCAATTGGTGATACCCGGACCGTAAATCAATTTTGGAGAAGTACCTAGCACCCTCTAAATGATATAACAAATCATTTATCCTTGGTAATGGGTACTTGTTTTTATTGTGACTTTGTTGAGCTGTCGGTAGTCAATACACATCCTCAGTGATCCATCTTTCTTCCTTACAAAGAGAACCACCGTGCTCCATGGTGACCCACTCAGTCAGATGAAACCCTTCTCTAACAAATCCTTCAATTGTTCCTTTAGCTCCTTCAATTCTGCTGATGATATCCTGTAGGGCGGGATAGATATAGGTTACGTTCCTGGCATCACACCAATCCCAAAATCAATCTCCCTGTCTGGAGGAATCCCAGGGAGCTTGTCAGGAAAGACCTCCGGAAATTCATTCACAACTGGAACAGACTCAAGTGTAGGTGCCTCAGCATCGGTGTGCGTAACCCGGACCAAATGATAGATACACCCCTTGTTAATTATCTTCGTAGCCTTAAGAAAAGAAATAAAAATACCTTTTGGCATCACATTATCCCCCTTCCACTCGACAACTGACTCATTTAGAAATTCAAACCTCATTATTCTAGTTCGGCAATCGATCTTGGAAAAACATGAATAAAGCCAATCCATTCCCATTATTACATCAAAATTGACCATCCCCAATTCAATGAGATGACCACAGTGTCCCGACCACGTACCGTGACAACACAACCCCTATAAACCCGTGCGGACACAATAAACTCGCCAACCAAAGTAGATACAGAGAACGTCCCATGAAACTGTTTCGGTTCTATCCCAAATTCCATAGCAACATAAAGGGTAACATAAGACAAAGTAGAACCGGGATGAATAAGAGCATATACATCATGATATTGATAAGTCAATATACTTATGACAACATCTGGAGAAGCCTCTACACTCTGGCGACCACTCATAGCATAGAAATGGATGGGTCCTCTCGAACGCCGCACACCACCCCTGATTGCACCACGCCCCGTAAGTGTTGGAGTGCCTCGAGCTGGAGGGGATGCTAAATATGTAGCAGCTGCAGAGCTGGATGGATGTGTTGTGCCGTTGCCCGCACCCTGGCAGAATGAACGACACTCTCTCTAAATATGACCCCTCAATCCGCACTTGTAACATATGGGTAGGTCTATGTAGAAGATCCCTAAGTGCATCTTCCCACACCTCGGGCATGGGGGCCTCCGTTGCTGCTGGAATCTCCCTCCTGATTGGCCTTGCTGGTAGGGTCCCCTATTGCTGTGATTGGTCCTGAAACGAATTCCCTGCTGCTGACTGGGCCCTGATGGCGATGCACTGGTTTAAGAGTGAGTAAAATACTGGGATGACCCTCCCCTAAAATCTTATCTTCCCCCAACAAATGATTCCCCAAAGTTGCCCGTAAACCGGGCCTTGTTGCTACCCTCTCGTACCATTCTGTTCTTCAACCTACGGTCTCTGTATCTTGAGAAAATGCCACCATCTTTCCACAGTTCATATAAGAACTTAAGGCAGTTGTAACAACCTCATTGATAACCAAGGGGCTAAGGCCATGCATAAACCGGCAAACTCTAACCTCCATAGTAGGAAACATGTCAATAGCATATTTAGACAGGCGCGCGAACTCCATGTGATACTCCCACACATTCTTGCTACCCTGTTTAAGGTTCTCAAACTCTGCGGCATTGGATGCCCTAATTTTGGAAGGCAAAAAATTGTCCATGAAGGCGTCAGCAAACTCACTCCACCTCGCTGGAGGGCTCCCCTCCTCCCGAGAGTCCTCCCACAGCTTAAACCAAGAATAGGCCACCCTTTTCAGGCGGTAGGCAGCCAACTCCACTCCTTCCGTCTCAGCAGCGCATAACCCGGAGAGTCTTATGCATCTCATCACTGAAGTTCTGGGGTCCTTCTCAGGATTAGCACCCCTGAACACTGGAGGATCTAACTGAAGAAACATGTTCACCCTGGAACCAATAGAATCCCCTTGTTGGCTAGAAGAAGTGGGTGAAACATTTGATATCTAGGCCTAAGAAGCCACTTTCTATGTCAACTTTTCTATGGCTCCCCTAAGATCCCCTTCAGAAATACAAAAATCGGATGCTGGGGCTGCAAGTGGAACTGGAATATCAGTTGGAGAAATGTTGCAGCCTAAGTAGGTGCAGGAACTGGTGTAGTCTGGTTAGGTATAGTGGAATCAGGCAGTTTAGTAGTCGGGGGAATATCCTCGCCCCTCGGGTACTCACCCGCATCATCGAATAAAGAGTCAACTATCACTACTGGGGCAACATTGGCTCCTTGGCCAGTTCTTGCTTTCTTCTTAGGTGTCATGTACTGAAAGTTAAAGCAATGCACGAGTTAGAGGATGATTAGTTTCGCAATCAGCTTTATCGCACGATCTAGAATATCAGAGAAGGGTATTATTCCTAAATGTCCAAGTAGCCTCCAACTTATAGATGTGGTCGACAACACACCGATAAGAAGGACTCAACTATACACGGCTCCGAGACATCCTAGGACACTTGTAAACCTTAGGCTCTGATACCGAGTTTGTCACGCCCCAAACTTAGGGAGCGTGACTGACACTCAACTGAGTGAACCTGGTCGATAAACATGTTAGATACTTTCTACCCAAACTCACTCATGAACAAAGAGGAGACATATATTCATTAATTAGACAATAGGGAGATCATGTATATACACACATATCTTTCCATTAATTTCCTTATTTTTAATGTCTCAAAATACACATATTTTCTTCGGCTAAAGTGGAACAAGTGATTCAAACATAACATGAATTGTTTGACTTCCCCAAACACCGACATACAACCCACACTATGTCTACAGAGCCTATAAAAGATATAAAGGAGTACAATGATGGTGTCGGCAACAAGACTCCAGCTATACCTCAAAACATGACAACATAATGAACAAAAGATACATGACCCCGGAATAAGGTAGGGCTCACCAAGTCTGCTGGGAGGAAGGTGTACTGCTATCACTGGTTAATGTTACCTGTTGTGGGACAACCTGCATCCATTAAAGATGCACCGCCTCCGGCAAAAAGGACGTTAATATTGTCGAATAGTACTATATGTATAACTAAACATCATCTGAGTAGAATGAATAATAATACAAAGGGGAAAATCATGAATTCAATAGAAGCCTCAAACAATATCAAAACATCAAGTTAAGAACCACATAATTCTACTATCATTAACACCTACGCCCACCCCGGCACCATGAAACCCCAGTTTTTAGGAAAACTTTTACGGTGCCTTACAGATACTGCTATATATATATATATATGGGATTTTGAAATTTTGTTCAAGGGCTTATAGGCCTTTGAAGGAAGAATCTTCAGTCAGGGTTGTGTTAATGGATTTATATGGATTGAGGTGATATGAAATCGCTCACGGGTGTGTGTACTATGAGTTTATATAGTTATTTGATAGCTTTGGAATGACTATTGCTACATTCGTGGACAAATGTGTGTTTAACTATGGGAGAATGTAACAACCTGATCAGTCATTTTTAGATCTAGCATTTCATTTTATGATTCGAGACCCTGTGTCATATGATGTATTCTAACTTGTGACTACGGTGGGTGTTGAATTTCGAGAGGTCCTAGAGTTATTCGGAAGAGTATTTCTTAATTTAAAAGCTTTAAGTTGGAAATTTTGACCAAGATTTGACTTTTGTGTAAATGACACTTGGTGATTTAAAGGTTCCAATAGTTGTGGGTTTGAGAATCGTGTTCATGTAGGGGCGTCTGTGTTTGTGAAGGAGAGGACTTTGGGTGGAGGATTTGTCCTTTGCGTTCGCAAAGAGTATCTCACGTTCGTATAGGGTGCTTGGTGGTTTGGGGGTTTAGTATTCGCGGTCGCAGAAAGTGCATCGCGCTCGCGAAGGTTGTTGGCTAGTGTGCTCCGCTTTCGTGAGGTGTGTGTCGCATTCACAAAGAAGGACTGGAGTGTCGGTAGAGAGTTGTGCTTCGTGTTCGCGAAAGGCTGAAGGCCCCGAAAGTAATGAAGGATTTTCGCTCAGGGGCAGGTTAAGTCCAGATTTTCAGTAAGAGGCTCATTTCACTATTTTTTATACAGGGAGAACGAGATAATTTTAAGAGGGATTTCATTTATAATAATGGTAAGTTATTTCTAAGATCAAGAATTTAAATTGTAGAAATTACAATTTTTAGTGTGAACTTATGAGAGTGCTTTTGGAGGTTTAAAACATGAAATTGAAACCCGATTTAGAATCTAATTATACATTTGGACTCTAGGTGTTATGGGTAATCTATACCTACGATCAATTTTGGATTCCGGGATCGTAGCCCGAGGTTGACTTTTTGTTGACTTTTTGATTCGGAATAAAGATTGAATCTTTTTTATATGGAATTAATTCATAAACCTTGTATTGACTCATTGAATAATATTTGATTAGATTTGAGTCGTTTGATTTGGAGAGAAAGCGAGTTTTGTAGGTTAAAGGTGTTTTTGTGTGGAGTTAAGTCTCGTGTTTATCCTTGTAAGAGAAAATTCTCCTTATAGGTGAGGTGATCTATTTGGTATTTGTTTCTTGATTTAGGTGTCATGCATTGCGAGGTGACGAACATATATGTGTAGTTAGGTTGTGACTATATCATAATAGAGTTGAGCATATGATATGCTTTATTCTGTGCTTATCCTCACACACATGGAAGATTTCAACACAATACAGGACCAAATCTCTATCGGCATAAGTTATACACGAATTGACATAACGAAGACTTAACTAAATACAAGCTTATAAATTGTCCGAATCCGCGTACAGACCTTCTCTTATACTTGTAAGTGCTTACAAGTCCTCAAAGGTCTGTGGTAGACAAAGCTCCACCGGCGCTAGCACCCAAGTATGACAAAGGCTAACATTGTGCTTCACCATCATAGCACATCACCCACCTAGCACATTGGGGACTCATTCCACACAAGTACATTTTATTGCTAGGGACTTGCCCCTAATACATAAACATGCTTACTCCAAGTCCCAATACGAGAGACTCGCTCGAAGCAAGCAAAGTCATACAAGGCCAAACATGCAAGTACACCAAGTCAAAACTGTGAAAATCATAAGTGAAAGCCAAGCGAAAATAGATCCTCCAAAGAAGACTCGCACTTATTTCGCATCTGTTATGACAACACGGCAAACACAAACACAAAGAAAATGCAAATTACAAAGCAAAATAAGTACAACAAAAGGCTAATTAGTAAATCCATGAAAATGGACACAAGAAAAGATTCTTTATTTCATCAAAGATATGGCAGCTACCGCTAACAAAAGAATACAAAATAATTGTTTCATGTGACCCAAAATAAGAACTATGAAAGTAGAAGAAAACAAAAGATATTGCATCGACTTCTGCCCCTTCTCAATTGGCACCCATGATAGCTCAATCATTTGCCGGAAGAGTCAAAACTGCTAGACCAACCTTCCAGTGACATACACTTCATGTATTTCTGGACAGCCCTTCAAGCTCTTGCACAAGTTAGAATCCCCTCAAGAAAGTCATCAATCACATCCTTGGCACCTTAAAGCTCCTTGAGCTTCCAAATGATTCATGATATGCTGGCAGTTCAAGCTTCTTACTTGGGAAGATAATTCCATGGAACGATTGAACTAGTAATTATGTCCTGACATCAGATCAACACACTGCTTCCATACCCCTTTCAGATCGGCAACAATCAAAAAATCACCATCCAATACCTACACAGTGTCTAATCTTGATAGGACGGAAGGACGTGATGACTCAATAAGCTTCCTCTCTGAAGAAAACGCCCTCAAAATTCCCTTCAAAGGAAACAAAGTGAATGGATAGTTCGTTCAAGTTAATAAGAGAATAATGGATCGCCAAAGAACTCACTTGGAAAAGGACAACCACAAACTGAGTAACATCTTCACGCATCATTCACTTGACATGTTGGCAATTCAAACACCATGAAACATACCCAATAATTTTCTTCTTTATCCTAAACCGCTAATAGTGTTGTTTCAAGTCACTATACTCTTTCTAACCTCTGGATGAATAGAATATTGCCAATTTTCAGCTTCCTCAAATATAAACGCACTCAAGCCATCAACATCACAGACAAAGAGGCAACCCTTAAGCCGCATAACACCATCGTCACCTATGATAACCTTCTTGGAACCACCTTGTTGCACCATGTCCTTAAGTACAAGCAAGTGGGGATCATCATATTGGGGTGCCTTAATCCGCTCAAGCAAAGATGACTGGGCGACAACACAAGTAAGAATCTTACTAGGCTCAAAACTATCCAATCTCAAAAATTTATTTTCCAAAGCCTCAATGACCATAGCCGTAGGATGCTCCTGACTGCAATATTTGCCAAACTAACCATACTCTCCACCTTTATACTCAAAGCATATGCTACCACATTAACTTCACCCGGATGATATGATAGTGATATCATAAACCGTAAGCAACTCAATCCATCTCCACTGCCTCAAAATTAAATCCTTCTGCTTGAATAGATGCAAACAGTTATGATGATGAGCGTAAATCTCACAAGATGTACCATAAAAGTAATGCCTCCAAATCTTCAATAAAAACAAAGTCGCCACCAACTCTAAATCATTGGTAGGATAGATCTTCTCATGAACCTTCAACTATCGTGAAGCCTAAGCAATCACCCTTTTATCTTGCATCAATACACTTCAAAAACAAATGCATGAAGCATCACAATATACCATGTATAATCTTGAACACGTAGGTAACGCTAATCTTGAACCGGTAGGTAACACCAACAGTAATGTTGTAGTATTTTGAGCATTCAGACCATCTAAAAGGATCGCCTTTTTGAGTCAACTTAGTCAGTGGGGCTACAATAAATGAAAACCCCTCCAACATTCAGATGGCACCGTATGAGGCTTTGTATAGTATGCGGTGTCATGCTCCTATTGGATGGTTTGATCCTGTTGAGACTAGGTTTTTAGGCACATATTTGGTACGAGATGCCTTGGAAAAAGTCAATGTCACACCCCAACCTTGGGAGGTGCGACCAACACACGACACGTGAAGGCCCGTGCAAACCGACATCCATACTCACAACTATTTAATCATGAAACCTGGGCCAACGAGGCCTCTAAGTAATAATACCAGAATTTAAAATGTACACATCTAACTAAGAAAAGAATATTAACATTAATACAACTTCACAATTGTTACCAACATTGTTACGACCAAACCTTATATACATCTGAACATTGGTCTGCAAGCCTCTAAGAGCCGAGAAAAATATACAAATATATACAACTTGAACGGGATAGGGGCCCATGATGTGCCGTAGAATTTCGGCATATTTAATACCAATTACTTAGGTTTTAGCTCGTTTTAAATACATTTTCTCGTTAATTCTTAAGAAGTTTTGATGTTTTGAAGTACATGAGACTTGAGGACTCGAAAACATGGAAATGAAGTCAAAAAGCCGCAAAAGAGCAAAAAGAAGCCAAGTTTGCAGGTCGTATAATTCAAATGCGGACCGCAGAACTCACATGCAGACCGCAAACCACGAGGGGCAAACGAAGAGTAGAACAGTTCAAATGGCCAATTCGAATGAAAATTATGCGGTCCATTATGCGACCGCATAACAAGTTTGTGGGCCGCATAACAGACCGCAGACTTCCAGAAGAGTCAAAGCCTCACAATTTTGCGATGGAAAATGCGATCGCATAACAGATATCCGAACTGCATAACTGCTATGAGATTGAAAACCTGGAACTGGAATCAGAAGGTCTGCGATGGAATTCAAGAATATGCGGACGGCATACCTATTTTGCAACAGATATGCGGTTGCATAATGTGTCTGCAGGGGTATTCTTGTCCAATTTTGGTCCCGATTTTTAGCCCACTATAAATAGATTTATTAGGGATTTGTGGGGGAAATATACAAGTCATTGAATAGTAATGCGGCCCGCAGAACTCACATGCGGACCGCAAACCACGAGGGGAAACCGCAGAGTAGAACAGTTCAAATGGCCAAATGGAATGAAAATTATGCGGTCCATTATGCGATCGTATAACAAGTTTGTGGGCCGCATAACACACCGCAAACTTCCAAAAGAGTCAGATCCTCACAATTTTACGATGGAAAATGTGATCGCATAACAGAGATGCGAACCGCATAACTGGTATGCGATCGACACTTGGAACTGGAATCGGAAGATCTGCAATGGAATTAAAGAATATGCGGACCGCATACCTATTTTGTGACAGATATGCGATCGCATAGTGTGTCTGCAGGGGTATTCTTGTCCAATTTTGGCCCCGATTTTTAGTCCACTATAAATAGATTTATTAGGGTATTGTGAGGGCATCTTGTCTGAAAAAGAAGCTACAATACAAGACATTGAATAGTCCATCTTTTGTAAGCTTTAGAGTGAAGAATCGTGCACTTTTCTAAGAATTATGACATTGAATATTGTTATTTTTTTTGTATTTTAGCATGTGTGGCTAGTTTTAAATACTAAGGTTGTGGACCCTAAATGGATGTAATGTTAATGGGTGTTTACCATTGAATCTATATATAATGGTTGGTTAGTATATATTTATTTCTCATTCTTCATTTATTGTTGGTGGTTGCAAACATTAACAAGTGTCATTCTACTCTATCTTTACTTGGAAAAGTGGGTTAGGGTTTGGTAGAAGTAAATATCAAAAACTCAAGGCGTTAAACCTTGTTTAATAGAATCGCTTAGGGATAAGTTGATTTTATTTGGCACAAATTGATTATTATTAATTGCAACTCTTTTATATTTGGAAAAATCATAAAGAGGAAATACTACCCAACTATTGAAAAATATTGGGTAGTCATTTAGAGATAATTTGCATATCAAGGACCTTCCATTAGAAATATATTGTATTAACACCGATAGCATTACATTTCATTGAAGGGGACACAACCTTGGTTTAGTTAATCAAATTATATAAAACTTTATAGAATCATACTTGTTATTACTTCACTTAATTATTATTACTTCACTTAATTACAATACTCTTTTTAAGCTAATGGAATAGAATTACGATTTAAGTTAAGCTTTAACACTATTCAAGTAATTTTTTCACGCCTATTCCCTGCGGGATTCGACCCCAACCTAGTTGGATTATTATATTTGACATCGACCCCTTTACACTATTTATTTAAGTGTAATTTGAGTGTATCAAATTTTGGCGTCATTGCCGGGGAATACGTCTTGAAATTACTAACTAGTGTGCACTTTACTTTAGATCTTTTCTATTCCATCACACTTTGCTTGCTTTGGTTGGTGTGCTAGGTAAGAATGGTTGATTATGATGAGGAGGAAAATCCCCTTGCGGATATTGAGGAATACATTGATGATACCAATGCCATTCTCCCTCCGCGGGTTGAAGCTGCTACATACAAATTAGAACACGGGTTAATCCGGATGCTCAAGGCAGAAGGATTATTCAAAACTCCACAGATGATTATCCAACGCAACACCTTAGGAATTTATTGGGTGTGTGCGCCATGCATAGACAGAACAATGTGGCAGATGATGCCTTGAGACTGTGGGTGTTCAAATACTCATTAACAGAAGAGGCGAGAAAATGGATTCAAAATCTACCTCCTCAGTCTATCACTTCTTGGCCCGAACTTGTCCGAGCCTTCTTGTCCAAGTGGTTCACACAAAGCAAGAAGTCTGAGCTCGAGGATAAAATCTTCTCCTTCAAACAACTACCAGGAGAACACTTACATGAGGCGTGGGGCCAATTCAAGTTGTACTTAGTGAGGTCATCGAACCATGGTTTACGGATACTATTTTGATGGAGAAATTTTACATGGGTCTGGATCCACTGTCCCAGTCCATAGCTAAAAATGGAGCAGGCGAATCTTTCATGGACAAAACGTTCCCCAGGATTACACAGATTCTAGACAAGATGGCCAAACACAATCAAGCATGGCACTCTGAAGATGCCAGTGCTGGAATTTCATACAGTACTCCCTCTCTAACCAACATGATCAATGAAAACCAAGATAGAGACCAAGTGATTGCCGTTCCTTCCACAAACATTGATGTGCTAACCAAGATGTTCACAGAAAATTAGACAAAGAAGGTAAATGTTGTGGAAGACATGAAACGAATGGGAAATCAAGAGTTCGAAGAAGCAAACTATGTCCATAATTGTCAAGGTAGTTATCGCCAACAAAATCAATGGAGGCAAAACCCGCAAGGGCAAGGCCAACAAAACTGGCGCAATGATCAAGGTGGATCGAGTCAAGGAATTGAAGCAACAACAACAACAATTATGCCAACCGGAGTTCCAACCCCTATGTTCCACCAAGGGGGCAATATTCTAATTCCTCGCACTACAAGGAGGGTTATTCAAGTGAATCCAAGTTGGAAGGAATGCTTGAAATGATCTTGCAAAATCAAGAAAGAGGCGACGCTACAATGAAAAATATGTCCGAACTTGTGGGATCACATACCGCCTCTATACAAAAGCTTGAAATGAAAATGCGAGACTTGTCAAGGGAACCAAATTCAAAGCTCAAAGGTACCATCCCAAGTGATACAATTGCCAACCCAAAGGGGAATGTGAGCGGTCCATCTCCTCATTGAATGGCTATTACCACGAGAAGAGGTAAAGTACTTCAAGGTGAAAATGAACAAGTGGTTGAAGTAGATCCTGAGTAAGAAGTTGAGGCACGAGTTGAATTGCCGGTTGTTGTTGAAAGTGAGAAGCTCCCCCAAGAGGTGAAGTTCCAAAAAGCACGACATGATGAGGCAAAGGAAAATTTGAATGAGGCCCCAAAATCTCCACCACCAATTCCTGGACCTACTCCTCCATTCCCTCAAAGTCTTGTTAGAAGGGTAGATGATAGCAAGTTCGATAAGTTTTATGACATGCTAAAGCAATTTTTGGTGAACATTCCATTCTTGAAAGCCTTTCCAGAGATGCCGGGATTTGCCAAATACTTAAAGGACTTGATGACTAAGAAGACATCCAAAAAAAATGAAGTGGTGAGTATGACTCACTGGGTTAGTTCTATTAGTGCAACAACAACCGTCGAGAATAAAGAAGACCCGGGAGCATTCACCATCCCATGTACTATTGGTTTGCGAGATTTTACAAGGGCACTTTGTGACAATGGGGCTAATATGAAATTAATGCCTCTTGCTATTTACAAGCAAGGGGGATTGGGTTTTCCAAGACCTACAAGTATGAGGTTGCAAATGGCCGACCGTTCAATCAAGAGACCCGTGGGAATTGTTGATGATGTTCTAGTGAAAGTGGGAAAGTTCCTTCTCCTGGCCGACTTTGTGATCCTCGATTGTGCGGTTGACAAGGAAATTCCTATCATACTGAGGAGGTTATTCCTTGCTACGGGCTTTGATGGACTCGGAACGAAATGAAATCAAGTTCCGAGTTAATGATGAAGAGGTCACTTTCCAAGCTAGTAAGGGTATGAAGTTGCCGAATGCATATGAAGGGATCTCAATGATTGAGGTTATTGATGAGATGGAGGATGCAAGTGATATAAAGATGGAAGAATAGTGCCTCAGTGAGGCCTTGGTAGCAATATTGGTAAATTTGATGGTAAGGACGTGGAGGAGTATGTGGAAACCGTGAATGCATTAGAAGGAGGTGGGTCCTACACTTATGCACCGAAGAAGCTCTCTCTTGACTTAGAGAATAGAGCAACTCCTCCCGCAAATCCATCCATCATTGAGCCGCCTCAACTTGAGGTCAAGACAATTCCACCACATTTGAGGTATAAATTTCCTGGCTCCAATGATACTTTACCCGTAATTGTTTCTTCTTTGTTGGATGATGTGCAGGTAAGTCAATTGTTGAATGTCTTGCAGGAACACTGGCAAGAAATTGGATGGACAATAACAGACATCCGAGGAATTCCCGCCGGAATTTGTTAGCACAAAATCTAATTGGAGCAAGGAAGCAAGCCTAGTGTGGAACACAAAAGGATATTGAGTCCATCGATGCAAGAGGTGGTAAAGAAGGAGATAATCAAGTGGCTGGATGTCGGGGTGGTCTACCCCATCGCAGATAGTTCTTGGGTGAGCCCGGTGCAATGTGTTCCGAAGAGAGGAGGCATGACCGTGATCCACAATGAGAAGAATGAGCTCATCCCAACAAGGATTGTTCCTGGGCGGACAGTGTGTATGGATTACCGGAAGCTTAATAGTGCCACATGCAAAGACCATTTCCCTATGCCTTTTATTGATCAAATTCTTGATCGGCTAGCGGGAAGGTCATTTTATTTATTCCTTGATGGATATTCCGGCTACAAACAAATCAACATTGCATTGGACGATCAAGAGAAAACAACTTTCACATGCTCATATAGGACTTTTGCTTTTAGCCGGATGTCGTTTGAGTTATGCAATGCTCCGACTACGTTCTAAAGGTGAATGATGTCTATATTCTCGGACATGGTGGAGGATTTGTTAGAAGTGTTCATGGACGACTTCTCGGTGGTAGGTGATTCTTTTGAGCATTGCTTCGACAACCTTAGGCAAGTGCTCAAAAGGTGCGAGGAAACAAACCGTGTTCTAAATTGGGAGAAATGCCACTTCATGGTGGATGAGGGCATTGCCTTGGGCCACAAATTTTCTAAACATGGCATAGAGGTTAGCCGAGAAAAAATTGAAATCATCTCCAAACTTCCTCCACCAACTTCAGTGAAAGGTGTCCGAAGCTTTTTGGGGTACGCCGGCTTCTATAGGCGTTTTATCAAGGACTTCTCAAAAATTGCAAATACCATGTGCAAGCTCCTTGAAAAAGATTCCAATTTGTGTTTGATGAGAAGTGCCTTAAAAATTTTGAAGAATTGAAAGAGAAGCTCACCACGGCACCCATTATTGCCACACTGTATCGGTCCCTTCAATTTGATCTCATGTGTGACGCCAATGGTGTAGCTATTGGAGCGGTTCTTGCTCAAATTCATAACAAAGTTCTTCATCCTATGTAATATGCAAGCAAGACGCTCAATGCTGCTCAAATGTATTATACCGTGACTGAGCAAGAACTTCTTGCCATTGTCTATGCCTTTGAAAAATTTCGAGCCTATTTGTTGGGGTCCAAGGTGGTAGTCTACACAGATCATGTTTCTCTTCGCTATCTTATGGAGAAGAAGGATGCCAAGACACGATTAATCCGATGGGTCCTTTTATTGCAAGAATTTGACTTTGAGGTCAAGGATCGCAAGGGCATAGAAAATCAAGTTGCGGATCATTTGTCTAGGCTTGAGGAAGAAGGAAGACCAAAGGAGAACGTTGACATCAATGATGCTTTTCCAGATGAGCACATATTGGCATTTTCTTATTCATTCGCCCCTTGGTATGCCGATATTGCTAACTATTTAGTTAGCGACCTTAATCCCGATGGATCTGAGACTTATCAAAAGAAGTTCTTTCGGGAATGTAGACAATACTATTGGGAGGAGCCCTTCTTGTTCCGCATTTGTGCCAACAACATCATTCGGCGGTGTGTTCTGTAAGATGAGTTTATGCCAATTCTCATGGCATGCCATGACCGCCAGTTGGAGGTCATCATGGAGGAAATCGAATGGCAGCAAAGGTAATTGAGTGTGTCTATTATTGGCCGTCGATCTACCATGACGCGAATCAAATGGTCAAAGCTTATGATCAATGTCAAAGGCAAGGGTCAATTTCTAAGAGGCATGATATGCCTACGAATTTTGTGATGGAGGTCAAAATCTTCGACGTTTGGGGGATCGATTTTATGGGTCCCTTTGTGAGCTCTTATGGTATGAAGTATATCCTAGTGGCAATGGACTATGTGTCCAAGTGGGTTGAGGCAATCTCCTTTCCAAACAATGAGGCTAGGAGTGTGACCGCATTTTTGAAGAAAATCATATTCAAACGGTTTGACACTCCTAGAGCAATTCCTAGCGACTGTGGCCCTTATTTCTGCAACAAGGCTTTCACCGGGCTACTCGAGAAATATGGTGTAAAGCACAAGGTGTCCACACCTTATCATCCTCAGTCGAGTGGCCAAGTTGAAGTCTCCAAAAGGGATATTAAGAACATTCTAGCCAAAACGGTCAATGCAAACAGGACCGACTGGTCAAGAAAGCTAGATAATGCGTTGTGGGCCTATTGCACAGCGTTCAATACTCCTATTGGCACTTCACCATACCAACTAGTCTTTGGCAAGGCATGTCATTTACCCGTGAAGCTGGAACACAAGTCCATGTGGGCTTTGAAAAAGTTGAACCTTAACTGGGTCAAGGCTGCTAATCTGAGATTGACACAACTCAACGAAATGGAAGAATTTTGTTTCCATGCCTATGAGAGTGCAGCCGTGTACAAGGAAAGAATGAAGTTTGCCCATGACAAGAAGATCTTGAAGCGGGAGTTCAAATCGGGTGACTTAGTCTTGCTTTTAAATTCAACACTCAAGTTGTTCCTGGGAAAACTCAAATCTAAATGTTCTAGCCCATTCAAAGTGGTCAATGTGTCTCCATTTGGAGCTGTTTAATTAGAGTCGGAGGATGGACTCCGAAAATTCAAGGTGAATGGACAGTGGGTTAAGCACTACTTGGGAACAACTGGAGACAAGCATTTGGTGGAGCAATTTTCTCTCAAATATGGTTCGTCCCCCGTCACTGAGTAAGCCCAAAAAGGGGCCAACTTCATCGTGCCGCGACGTTAAATTAAGCGCTTCGTGGGAGGCAACCCATGTGTGGTAACATTCTTTTTGTTCCTTATTTTTATTTTTTGTTATGTAGATTAGATTGAGCAAGTTGACGTGTTTGTTAGAGTGCAGGTGGTCCAAAATATCATAAAACAGGGTGAACATATTGAAGAAATGGAAGAAAAGTCACTCAAGGGAGTTTGCTGCAACTATTCGGTCGCATAATGACTATGCGGACCGCATAGTGGTCGCAAACCTGGACAGGAAGTTGAGAAGAATTTTATAAAGAGATGTGGTGAAAAATCACATTATGCGATCCTCATATCACTTATGCGACCGCATGATTATTCTCATCTATGAGGTAATTAGACCTATCCTGAAACTACTGCATAACACTCATGCGGTCGCATAACATGTTATATGGTCACTTGCACACAAGCACTCACACTCGCACAAGACAAAAAAAACAAAAGAGAGTAAGGCTAGATCAGATTTTGAAGCAAGAACAAGGATCGATCAAACGAAACCAAGTGCAATTATATTTCAGAGATCATTTTCTTCTACTTGTTTTCTACATCTGGTATGTGCTTTCTCCCCTTTCCATTTCTGTTACTTTTGTTTTGTGTTTTTTTTGTTCTTTCTTTGTTTCTTTGGTGTTATTTTTGTCTTTTGTAGACCCCTAAGTGCTTAAATGCTTGGTAGGAGGTCTGTGAACATGATGTAGATTGTAAATTCTTGTTAGGAGTAGGTTTGAAATCTGGGAAAGATGACTTTTTTTGGCCCGCATAAACGGGTTGCGGCCAGCAAAGTCACCACAAATGTAACCCTAGGTGACCTTGTGTAGTGCAATAATGCGGAGGCTTTTGCGATTGCAAAACTCTTATGCAGCTCGCAAAGCTACCGCAAACCTGCACAGTTGATGGGTTTTTCTAAGGGAGATTATGCAGCATGTTTGCTTGTGCGATCGCATATTTTTTGTCCAATCAAGGTACACAGTTTTGCAATGGATATGTGATTTGCATAGGGGTTATGCGATCGCATAACTGATATTTTTTTTGAGTATTGTAATTATGCGACAGGTTTGCGGTCCGCATAGTGGTTATGAGACCGCATAACCCATCGCATCTTATGTTTCTTTTGCAATTTTTGTAGTCTTATGCTTGTTATGCTACGCCCATCTCTCACACACTGTTTCTTTGCAGAAATGGCACCAAATAAGGCTATACAACTCGATCCTCATCCACTCGTGGACAGAAAAGGGCCACTGCCAGCCAACATATACAACAAGAAAAATGTCCATGACCGGAAACCTCCTGCACTATTGCTAAGAACTCCTCCCAGTCTGATGAGGAGGAGGCAAAACTAGATACCTTGCTATCAGTAGACTTGTAAGTTGAGGCAAGAAGGAAAAAGGGGGAGGATCTACAATTCTGATTTGGGGTTACAGGCTCCATGAGCATATACAAAGAGGGGCTTACAAAGCGGAAGATCCTAGAAGAAAACCAATTGAGCCTGAACGGGTTGAAGGAACACTATCCTCACATCCTAGAGAACATCAAGGAGAGGAAGTGGTAATTTTTCACGGAGTTCCCTGAGGATATAATGAAACAATTGTGCGAGAATTTTACGCAGCATATGGGGCCTCAAGGTCAACTGAGCACAAGAGAAAGAGGGTCTTTAGAGAAACAGTTCTGGTTCGAGGAAAGCAGGTGCTATGTGATAAGGGCACCATCAATGACTTGTACTTTGAGGACTGGAGTCCGGGAATAGCTAAGTATGAGGAAAAAGTAGCAAATAAAATCAACAAGCGTGCTTGGATAGCTTCTGTGATAGCAAAGGGAACCCAGCCTGGATTGACCCTAACTAGAAGATTTACAAATAGGATCTCACACGGGAGGGCGTTACTAGCTCAGCTTTGTCGCGTCACGCCTGATATCGTCCAAAAATGTGACAGATATCAACATTGAGAAAGCACTCCTGATTGCGTGCATCATGACGGGTATAAAAATTGATGTGGGAGATTATCTTTGTAATGCTTTGGAAGTTCCTCCGTTGCAACACCATGACAAGCCGGTGAAAGTGCTCAAGGATATCGATATCATGTGTATTAGTGACGCAGTTTCAAAGGAAGCTGATGCTCCTACAGAGATTCAGATCCCCCTCTCAGTAGACACAGACATTCCAGAATCCTAGATACCTGCCTCTCCTCAGGCCACAGTGTCATCCACAGCCACTCCACAGGCCACCACTGCACAGCCCCTGGTCGCACTGCCATCTCTTTCTAAGCTTGGTCTCCTAGCTCAGCACACAAATGCTAAGGTAGACCAGCTGATGAAGGAGATCCCAACCTTTATTCCGCAGGCATTGCTTCCCGTCCAATCCTCAATGAAGGCGCTTCAACAACAACATCAATCTTATGAGGGTTTCCTGAAGCAAATTGAGGTGCGGCTGGAGAAATTTGAACGGAGCGAGGTTGGAGGCATGCCTAAGCTCCGTACAGATGTAGATGCACTGAAGGGTGAGCTATAAAAGATGCAGAACCTGGAGTTTGACGTATCCTCCCTCCTGCCAAAGGAAGGAGAGCAGGGAGCTGGCACGTCCATTCCTGGACTAGACTTTGATTTCACCACACTGATGACAGCTCCCGAGCCATAGATTGTTGGGACCTCCCAGACTCCAGCTCCCTTGGCACCCATTGACATTCCCTCTATGGAAAATTCCGGACATACTGAAGAGCCTGAAGAAGGGGAGACAGATGATGGGGAGACAAATGAAGATGCACAGTCAGAGGAGGATGAGGTTCCTCAAGACAAGGGTAAGTAAGTCTTCGTGACTACANCCACAGATTGTTGGGAACTCCCAGACTCCAGCTCCCCTAGCACTCATTGATTCCCTTTGAGCCAAATTTTGGAAAAATTGAAGAGTCTGAAGAAGGGGATACAGATGATGAGGATACAGATGAAGATGCACTGTCAGAGGAGGATGAGGGTCCTCAAGACAAGGGTAAGAAAAATGTCGTGACTATAGCTGCACAGGAGAAAGAAGAAGCAGATGTACAGAAGGAAATTCCACACTCGCTAGCGAACATGGTCGCCAAATCCATCCATTGACCACTCAGCCATCATCGGGCGAGAATTTTAGCTCCCAGGCCCCCGCTCCATCATCAGGGCAGCCGGAGATCCCTACTCCATCCGTGGAGGTCACTCCTCAGGCTGAGATCCCATCAGTCATAGCTTCAACATCAGTGGGTGACCCCACCGTAGTCCAGCATGCTTCAGACTCCCATAGCGCTTAGTGTGCCCCCAGGGAGCCCCTCAACTCTGTTTTAGATTTCTAACGAATTGGGGACAATGCATTCTCTTCAGTTGGGGGTGGGATAGCCATTTTTGTGATTTTTGTGTACATAGTTATATATTTGTGATCTTTGTGTACATAGTTGTATATAAAAAAACAAAAAATATATATATAGTTGCATGCATAACTTCCTTAGTAGTTAGTAATGAATTTCCCTTGGTTTTTCTTCACCGGATTCTTTTCCAAGGGTGTAATAGCATAACCAAGACAGTAGTATGAAACGTTTTGACCTATTTGGTGTGATTGTATAGTTTCAAGAATGTATGTTGCTACATGAATTATACCCTTTCGTTGTTGATATATATATATATATAAAAAGATTTTATGGTTAGTCATTTTTTTGAACTTGAGGCTCGCTCTTTGACTTTATGTTTACTCAGAATTGTACTTATCATATAATGAAAGCTTTGAGTTGCCTGATGTTCACTTGAGGGATAAAACCATGTTGAGTCAAACAGTTCATGTGCCATGTGTGTTAGTGTTTGTGTAAATAATTCATGTGTTTACTTCTATCATCTAGAACTTGCCCGGTTGGTCTTTCAACGCTAATGATAATTACTTTTGGTTGGAGAGATGACCTAAGGCATTCTTTGTGTTATTTGAAAAACCCCTTTAGCCTTTCAAGCTAACCATTGCAGAGACGTAATCACTAGTCACCTCATTCGAGCCTTTAACCTTTTCTTTGGCTACCTCATTACAAACCTTTCCCCTTTTGTAAAATAATTTCCTCTTGAACCCGTCCTTCCTTGAAGAGTGAGAATGAGGCTAAAATCCTAAGTTGGGGGTGTGGTGTCAAGTTGGAGGTTGGTAAGGTTGTATATTGAGTGTAGGATCATAGACCTCAAAGTGTTCATGTGAAATTATTCAAGCTCCACAAGAAAAATAAAAAAAAAGGTGGTATAAAAAAAATTTAAAATAAAAAAAAAGTATATAGATGTGGAGTCTTGAAGAAAGTATAAAGGTATTCAAGGTGGTTCTATGTTCATAACTAGAAGGGTATGAGGTTTGAAAAGAATCAAAGTGCAAAAAGAGAGATAAATGTGGGTAGTGCTCAAGGAGGGTATAGTCACTTCTATCCCAAATAATTATCCAACCCTTCCCTAAACCTGCATTACAAGCTTAAAAAGTCCTTATGGGATCTCCAATCGAATATTTTTTAATAGGCAGCGAATTAAAATAAGGGCGAGTTTATGGCATGATATGTTGTAACACTTGACATTCCTTGTGAGAGTGAGCGTCTTTGTAAATCTGTCCCATGTGTTGTCTCTGCAAATATGGTGATTTTGGGGACCTTCTTTCTTGTGAGGGTACATGAACTGCAAGGTGTAACAGAAAATAAGTTCTTGAAGTCGAATGCAAGTGCACTTAGCTGAGAGCAATATTTTGTCAAATTGATCGAGGCTCAAAGTTCACAGGTTGATTAGCTTCTTTGTAAATAATAATGGCCAAATCGAATGAAGCTAATCGAATAATAATAAGTTCACAGGTTGATTAGCTTCAAATGGACAAATCGAATGGAAATTATGCGGTCCATTATGCGACCACATAACAAGTTTGCGGGCCGCATAACAGACCGCAGACTTCCAGAAGAGTCAGAGTCTCACAATTTTGCGATGGAAAATGCAATCGCATAACTGTTATGCGATCGACACCTGGAACTGGGATCGGAAGATCTGCGATGGAATTGAAGAATATACGGACCGCATACCTGTTTTGCGACAGATATGCGGTCGCATAATGTGTCTGCAGGGGTATTCTTGTCCAATTTTGGCCCCAATTTTTAGCGCACTATAAATAGATTTATTAGGGTTTTGTGGGGGCATCTTGTCTGAAAAAGAAGCTACAATATAATTCATTGAATAGTCCATCTTTTGGAAGCTTTAGAGTAAAGAATCTTGCACTTTTGTTAGCATTATGACATTGAATATTGTAACGCCTCCTTTTTCCCGAAAGGGTGGTGGGGATAAGAGAGTTTTTCCAATTAAAGTGACATAATCGAAATGGGATTATTTATTTTTATTCTGAGTCGCCACTAGGGATAATTTATAGTGTCCCAAGTCACCGGTTAATTTTAAGTCTCAAATCAAGGAAGTTTGGACTTTGTATTAAAGTGTGCGAAACCAGAAGACCGGGTAAGGAATTTTGTTAACCCGGGAGAAGGTGTTAGGCACTCCCGAGTTTCGTGGTTCTAGCACGGTATCTTAATTATTCATACTTGTTTTAATCAAATTATTTAATTACTCATTTTTAGGACCTATATATATTTTTACCTTTTACCGCTTTTAATTATTCACTTGTATTCAAAGAGTTATTTTTGGAGACGGGTCACGTATGCGTAAAACCCGTCGCAAATTGAGATGTGTAAAATATCATGTCACGTGGATGTGTACACAATTGATATGGGTTATTGGGTTTTGGTCTGAACCTCGAGTATGGACCAAGCGGGCCCAGGGTCGAATTTTTTCTTTTTTTGGAAGAATTATGGGAAATGTATAATTAGGCTTTGGGATTGAGTTATTGAATAATTATTGATGTTATTAATTCAATTATGTCTATATATTATCGTTTCGGAGTCGGATTCAAGAGGAAAGGCCGTGATTGAGGCTTGACTTGCATTCTTGGAGCCGAGGTAAGTTTTTGGCATAACCTTAGCTTGAGGGAATAGGTATAGAGTATTATTTTCTATGTGTAATTCATGTCCAACGTATAGGTGAGGTGATGGGTACCTATATGTTTTGGTCAAGCATGCTCGTGAGTCGAATTTTGATGAGTTATTTAATGTCTTTGATATTCTCCGTGTTGTGAATTATCGAGAACCTTGGAAGTGGTACCTTGAGGTTACTTCATGACGTAGAAAGTTCTTGATTATGTGTTCGGTTTAGGGTTTTACTGTTGATATGATACTTCTGAGTGAGATTGGTTATAGCTGAGTCCCTTGTCGGGACCATAGAATTGAGTTGATTATGTATGTACATTTGAAATGTCGCATTGTTAAACTTTCATATTAATTGTTGTTTTTATATTCATCATGCACGAGGGAACATTCTGTGTCGATGATTATTATTGATGCACGAGGAAACATTTCATGCCGATGATTCTATTATTTATGCACGAGGGAACATTCTGTGCCGATGATTATATTATTTATGCACGAGGGAACATTCTGTGCCGATGATTATATTATTTATGCACTAGGGAAAATTCTATGCCGATGATTATATTATTTATGCACGAGGGCACATTCCGTTCCAATTGATTATTATTTATGCGCGAGGGGACATTCCGTGCCGATTGATTATTATTTATGCGCGAGGGGACATTCCGTGCCGATTGATTATTATTTATGCGCGAGGGGACATTCCCAGCCGATTGATTATTATTGATGCACAAGGGGACATTCCACGCTGAGTCATTATTAATTATGCGCGAGGGGACATTTCGTGCCGTGTAATTTTGAGGATATGCACGAGGAGTCATGTCGTTCCTTCTCCTGTCTATTTTACTTGTTTCGAGTTGTTATTTCCTTCTTTACTTCTACTTTCCAGTTAGTACTTGATTCTCTGTTTTAGCAATTGTTGCCCCTCTTATCCTCAGCATGTTCTTCCCCGTAACTGTATTCTTGTTTATTTTCTTTTATACTATTGAACTGCACAGGTAATATTTTTTGTCGTGTCCTAGCCTCGTCATTACTTCGCCAAGGTTAGGCTCACTTACTCAGTACATGGGGTCGGTTGTACTGATGCTACACCTGCACTTCTTTATGTTGTGCAGATTATGCAGCCGGACCCAGTGGACCTCGTTAGGGGGAGTATCCTTCAGTCCATTCCAGACGACACCGAGGTAGTTCCGCAGGCGTTTGTGGATCTCGGCGTTACTGTCTATATTTCATTCTGTCATCTATGTGTTTCCAGACAGATATATCATTTTATTTCAAACTTTTTTTTTAGCCAAATCTTAGACTGGTTCGTGAGGTTGTGACTCCACTATTGGGTTTTGTACTTAAAGGGATTTCTTCATTATTAGCTATTTGTTATTTAGCTTTTGTTAATGCTTCCGCACTTTATCTCAATTATTTAGCCAGTGTTGTTATTTTCACTTGTTAATAAATCAATTCAGTTAACACGTTGGCTTGCCTATCGGGTGCAACGTTAGGCGCCATCACGGCCTGAAGGTGGGATTTCGGATCGTGACAGAACGCATACTTCGGTTTTCATTTTGGAAATCACAATTATGTCACGCGAACATATACATAATCAGGATAATAGATTGAAATTGCGCCTAAGGCATTCTATTGTTTTGTGGAATATTAATCGTTCATAGATTCAAAGTATTACTATCATTAAACTCAAATCACTCTCACGTCCTATTATTGTAATAAATCTATAATTTTCAAGGCAACATCTCTACCACAATATAATTTTAATAAGTTAATCTAATCTCATATATTAACATACTATGTTCCCCAAACACGTATTCTTCTGTTACTACTATTAGTCTTTACATTTCAAGTAACAAACAAGGGAAAGAAACCAAATCATAAACATTTAAAACATTTTCTAAGAAACCAAATATGCGGAGTAAGATACAAGTTTTTGGACAACTAGACTTACATTGGCAAACAAAAAAAGGGTTCTATATAGATACGACTCCTCAGTCATTAACACTTAAGAAAATACCAGAAAAACTAACCATAAAATTAGCAAACTGTCCTCAATCTAACAACAATTATTTAGTAAGTCAAATAAAAAAAATATACATTTCATCAATATTTGACATCTTTAAATCCTAATACTTCCCTTAAGGAACAGCATATGCAGCAAATTAGCAACAGAAATCGTTTGTTTGAAATGAGTATGAATGTGCCTATGATCATAGCAAAAGAATCACAACATATGAAATGAGCCTTCATCAAGATACCTTCAAATCATAAGAGAGATTAACGAGGTGGTTGACACCTTCATTTTAAATACATAGCAATCCTATAAATAAACGGAACTTGGAGCTACTGAAAAATACCTAATCGGCAATGAGCTCAAGCGCAGAATGTCGACGGGATTAATGGAGGATTCTAGGCTGTCTTAATAGCATTTTTGAGGTGTTTATGGTGCTCCTTTGAGGGGGTGGTTTGGTGGTTGAAAATGACGTAACCTCGTACTGATTTTACAGTTGACGGATTTCGGCGTTCGACAGAGGCAGTTGAGGCCTATTCCCGTCCAGTTCTGGTCCGATTCGAACTTCAAAAATAGAAGACGCAGCTAGGTCGGTATTGTTTTTTGGAATCGGGCGTGGCCGAGTTTTGTTGATGGACGGTTGGCTTCCAATTTTTGGTGTGTTTGTTTTCGGCCATTTGGTGGATGAAAGTCGAAGAAGAAGAAGAAGAAGAAGATACGGCTAAGGGTGTACCAATTTTCTAAGGTCTTTGTATTATTTATAGATGTGTGAGTTAATATTGAGAGGAGTGGGGGAAGTGGAGAAGGGATGTAAAGGAGTGGGGGTGAGGCATGAGTGAAGTGGGAAGTGTGGAAGTTGGGTGTTATTATTATTATTAGTATATATATTATTCTTTTAGTATTATATATATATATATAAAAATTACATTTATATTTAAATAAAACTATATAAATAAGAAAACTCAATATTTACACTATAGTTTAAATTATACTAAGAAAAATACTATTATAACTTACATTTAAATTAGAAGAAACTAAATTTATATATATATATATATATATATATATATATATATATATATATATATATATTTTTTTATTTAAACATATGAACAAATCTTATATTCTAAGATTGTGAATATTTTTGTAGTTTTTAATTTTCTTAATAAAACCTATGAAGAGTAAGATAAAAATTTAAAGTATTAAGATTAGACCTAAAAGAAATATTTACACCAAAAATAGAATAGAATTTGGGGGTGGTCAAAAATTAGTTGTTCACAGCAAGCCCCTCTTTGCTTGGAAACATGGAGAGTTTTCAGGCAAAGAAAAATGAACAAGGTGACTGATT
>ML432827.1:52549-64714 GCA_005239525.1 Nicotiana knightiana
CCCCAAAAGAACTTTTATCTGAGTAACTTTTGTTGACCCTTGACACATTGTTCAGTCCTTCAAGACTTTTGCTCGTCAGGGAAGATCAAAGATGGCTTTATGCCTTTGCCTATAATGTTCATGCCCAGAAAGTTTAGCTTCATATAACAGGAAAACTGTAACCAATTTTGCGGCCTTTTCTTTGCTTTGCTTTGATGACATTAGACTGAAAGGGACTCAAAAAGAATGGTACGAAAGAAAACAAGAAGGTCAACTAATAGGTATTACAACTTAATCAAGAAGTATACCTTTCAGAGAAGAAAAATAAAAATGAAAAGGACTTATCTGGAGGAATATGCTGACTTCAATTAACATGACATGCACTTTGGACTGGATGCCCGATTCGTCTTAACCGTCTAATTCTCAAAATCCATTATAAACTTCACTTTGAAACTGAGTTCTTTGTCTTAACCATGCTTGTGCCGGGATATATGAAGGCCTAAATCGATCAACGATGCCCTTTGTGGGTTTTCACCAATTGACCTCTCTCATTTGTCTTTCTCTCAACTCACTATCACCTTATAGTGGTCGTGAAGGTTTTCACCAATAAGACTCTCTCATTTTATTTTTCTCTCTTTACAATGCCGAGGCATCATCGTAATATACCAACTTAGCATTCTCGAAATTTGATCAGAAGGTCTTAAAAGGGAAAGGTAAAAAGAACTATTCAACTGAATTACAACTTTTGGAAATATTTTGACGGAAAACCGTCGAAAAATAAAATATAATCATGCCCCAATTTCTTTGAATACTGGGAAATGTAGATTTTTTTTAGTGTGACCGAACCGTAGAGTGAGGCTGCCTACGTATCCTTTCGGAATCAGGTCGGACGTAGTTCAATTAACATGAACTTGTTTTGATGATTCTTTTCTTTTTCTTTTATTTTTTTTAATTTAATTATTTTTAAAGTACATTGGTTCCAAAAGAGGGGAAAACAAAGAAATATAAACAAGGCTTCAAAGGGCTAACTAGGGTTAAACAGTGTTTGGGTAGCGAGAATGATAGCCTTTCGTCATCCCAACCTGAGAATGCTAAGTATAAAAATGCCCCAACAGAGGCCTGTCAGACATAGTATCTCTTGACCGCATCTGTGTTGACGGATATATCAGTCACCTTTCCTTCTATATCTGCCAAGTGTAGAGATCCTTTTGACAATACTTTCTTGATGAGGTAAGGACCTTGCCAATTCGAGGCGAACTTTCCTTTTGCTTCTTCCTATTGCGAAAAGATACGTTTCAAAAACAATTGTCCTACCTCAAGTTGTCTTGGGCACACTTTCTTGTTGTAAGCATGTACCATTCTTTGTTAGTATAATTGACCAACAAACTGCTGCCAAACACTTTTCATCAATTAAACTCAATTGTTCCAATCAGGACTTGACCCAATTAGTGTCTTGGATCCCTGCTTCAATAATCATTAGTAAAGAGGGAATATCAACATCTTTATTCATTATTTCGATATTAGACAGCTTTTTAAGATCTGGGCATGAATTCCGCATGCATGTCATGTTTTTAAAGCCAGCAATAACGAAACTGAAAATGATAAGAAATTAACAAAAATTAGGGAAAGGAAAAGACAGAATTTTACTATGAAACTGGAAATTCATTTCATTGAATTTGTAAGGATAGAAGGATTAACATCAAAGAAAAGCAATTAAACTAAAATATCTGTATTACAACCCTTAAAATAATCCAAATATAGAAAAAGCAACAAAACAGACTACCAAGACTCCTTCCTGATTGGAAGAGGAGTTGTTTCCCAGTTGTTGAGCGAGGTATTTGGACCAATCAACTGAACACTTGCATGGCTGGGGCCCTCACCAACTTGAACCACATTGATCTCATAGAATATCTCCTTGAGACCCTGGCAAACTTCATCAATGTCATCTTGAGTAGAAGGATTTTGGGCTTCTTCAAATTGTGGGTTGACAAAATAGTAGGCAATGTGAGGGATTGGTTTGGACAAATTCCAACCATTCTTTTTGCGGGTCTTCGCACTTTCTATGTCAGCTGATGTTGGTTTAAAACCCAAGCCAAAGGTATCTTTCTTTGAAAAGGGAGCAATAGGGTTCGTAATTCCCTGCAGAGAGGATATTAATCCTTTTCCTGGTTCATAGTTGTTCCTTAACATCAGCGAAGCTACCATCATAGATGTGGCTGACAGATGGGGATACAGAATTGGTTTTCCTTCTTCCACATGGTCCACCTCAATCACCTCAAATGTTTGATATTTGAGGGATTCACATCCCTCCCTGGCCTCAATACATGGAACGGGTAGGTCTTTATAGACAGATGAGTCGTCCTCCCCATGAACAATAATTTCTTGCCTGTCATACTCGAATTTGACCATTTGATGTAGGGTGGAAGGTACAGCTCTGGCCATATGGATCCACGACCTTCCCAGAAGAAAATTATAGGAAGTTTTCATATCCAACACTTGAAATACAATGTTAAAATCAACCGGGCCGATTGTCATGGTGAGTTCGATTTCCCCAATAGTGTCTCTTCTTGAACCATCAAAAGCTCTGATACTGACATTACTAGTTCGAATTCTGCTAGTGTCAATGTTCAGCTGTTGTAGAATAGAAAGAGAGCATGCATCTACACTTGACCTCCGTCAATCATCACTCTTTTTACGTAGTGCCCTTCACATTTGACCATAAGATGCAAAGCTATATTGTACCCAGCCCCTTCCTCAGGCAAATCATCATAGGTGAAAGTAATTCTATTTACTTCAAATAATCTTTCAACCATTTTTTCTAGCTGATTCACTGTTGTCTTTTCCGAGACATATGCCTCGTTCATAGTTTTGATCAACACACGTCAATGCTCTTCTGAGTGCAAAAGCAGAGATAACAAAGATATCTGAGCAGGGGTTTTCCTTAGTTGGTCAATGATTGAGTAGTCTTGCATTTTCATCTTCTTAAGGAATTCCTCCTCTTCTTTTTCTGCCATGAATTTTTTCACTGGAAAGTGACTTTCCCTAGCTTGCTTAGTTTTTCTCAATTCCTTCGGTGAATAGAAACTTCCAGAGCGGGTCAAGCCCCTCATTTTATCTACTTCTTCAACTATCTATTTTTCTTTATATTTCATGACAGTCTTGTTATAATTCCAGGGAATAGCTTTTGTGTTTGTCACTGGGAGCTGTGCAACAAGTCGAATCACAACTGGATCTGTTATATTTCTCAAACCATTATTTGGAATGATCTTTTGAATTCCCTTAGGGATGTAAAGCTTTGGCCCACCCAATTGACCTCAACCTTTTTTGTGCTTCTAGGGACATAGAGAATCATTTTTTCAGAACCTGTCAAATTCAAACTAGAACTCGCACCTTTCATAATCAACGGTGCCAATTGCGGCGGGCTTACTATCACTTTTGGTTCTTGCCCCTATGGTTCCAACAGCCATCTCTATCTTGCCAGACTGCTTATAATCCCGATCATCACAAATCATCCGAATAAAATGTGTATTATCATGAGTTGGGAGCAAATTGTTTGTGATATTAGGAGTATCCTCATTGTTTGTTACCACAATTGCCTTTGCTTCAATCAAATTTTCAATGGCTTTCTTTAATTTCCAACAATTTTTGGTACTATGACCTTGGGTGTTAGATTGATACTTACTTATTTAGTGTCCAACAATTTTATGTTAGCCCTAATCATGCTCTTGAGCAGATCGTTGTTGCCTTTTTCGATCCTTCAAGCGTTGCGCATAGGCTTGAATGCGAGAAATGTCCATATTCTGACTCAGCGAAGTAGCGGTACACTCGTTGATCAAATGTGATAGATGATCTTCCCAAATACCTTTGAAGTCTGGAATACAGGATCATAACATGTCCTCAAGCATCTAAATAGTATGTTCATCATGACCGTCCTTTTGTGGATGGAAAGTTGTGCTAAGGGTGATCCTCGTACCCAATCCTTTTTTGAATGATCTACATAAATTAGTCGTAAACTGCGTACCCTTATATGATATGATGGGAATCGGAACCTCATGGAGTCGAACTACTTCTTTGATCTATTGCTTAGCATAATCTTCAGTTAAGAAGCTAGTCTTGACAGATAGGAAATGAGCTGACTTGGTGAGTCGATCCACAATAACCCATATGGAATCAAAAAATTTGTCGGTAATGTGGTAATCCGGTAAAAACATCCATGTTGATCATCTCTAATTTCCAATTGGAATTTCCATATTCTGAAGCAATCATCCTGGTTTCTGGTGTTCAACATTAACTTGTTGGCAATTCGGACATTGAGCGACGTATTCAGCAATGTTCCTCTTCATGTCATACCAGCAGTATAGCTGTCGAAGATCGTCATACATTTTGGTTGACCCCGAATCAACAGAATACCATGATTGGTGAATCTTTACCAAGATCCAGGCTTGAATGCGAGCAATGTCCATATTCGGACTCAGAGAAGTAGCGGTACACTCGTTGATCAAATGTGGTCCCAAACCACCCACAAATCGTATACTCTAACATTCATCTCATCCACAATCAAAGGAGCATACTTGGTCAATGAGTTAAATTTTGCATGTTGTACTCCCGAACACTAATGTTACCCTGCTGCAAATGTAAGAATCTAACGCAACTCAATAGGCAAATACTGCTACAGAAAGGCTTTAGAAAACTCCCTCCATCCTACTGGTGGAGAATGAGGACCTCTAGATTGTTTCCACGTTTCATACCAAATCACGGCTATATCCCACAATATATATGAGGCAAGCTCAATAGTCTCTGTATCAGTGGCGTGCATAACTTGTAAAATCTGCTATATCTTATCCAGAAAATTCTGTGGATCTTCATTTGGATCTGTTCCTATAAATATTGAGGGGTCCAAATTTATGAAATCTCGAACTCTCGTACTATATGCTCTTACTGGGGTGGTAGGGGCCTGATGTTGGGACTGAGAGGCTACTAACCGAATCTACAACTGCACATCACTCCTCATATCTAGTTCCTGTTCAGGAACAATCGCGCAGGAATCAGAGACATATTAGATATTCTTTGTCATTCTGGGGGTATTAGGATTGTCACCGAAACCTGAGTATCAGCCTCATCATGGTATTCGTGTTGACCCATAGAGGCAGGTGACACCTGGCTGGTACCTTCCCCTAGTTCTTCATTCAATCCCTAAATAACTGCCTCGCGTCTCATGGTAGGCATTGCTATAAGCATAAACAAGATGGGGATTTGAAACGAATACTTACGACCCCGCTCTAGCGCGTGATTTAGATTGGAAAGAAAGGTATTCATCCTAGATATCCCATAGTCTTCTGTTTATAAGTATGGTGCACGACCTACCCATAAACAAGACTACTAAATATGGCTTGTAGACTCACTGTGACAAACCTTGCTCTGATACCAAGTTTGTCACCCCCCAACCTTAGGAGGTGCGATCGGCACATGATGCCCAAAGGCCCATGCAAACCGACATCCATATTCACATTTATTTAATCATGAAACCAAAACCAACGAGGCCTCCAAGTAATAATACTAGAATTTAAAATGTACACATCTGATTGAGAAAGGAATATTAGCATTAATACAACTTCACAACTTTTACCAACATTGTTATGACCAACCGTTACATACATCCGAACACTGGTCTGCAAGCCTCAAAGAATGCCGACGAAAATATACATATATGTGCAACTTGGTCGGGATAGGGCCCACCGTACCCAAAATAACTGGAACATAGACTTCAGTACCTATTGATCTACTCCGAAGAAGTGGAGTGCAACGACCAACAGCTGGAACAAATACCCTACTGGAGAGGGACGTTACCGGGTCTATCTGTACCTGTAGGCATGAACAAAACACCCAAAAAAGGGCATTTGTACAAAAGATGTACTGAGTATGTAAAACAGATAACGTACGTACACTGCTATAACCATGAATCATAAATGCATGTAAGCTTTTGTAAAACCAAGTCACTCATTAAGGGCATGCTTTAATATTTTATACACACACACACACACACACACATATTCAACCACTCTTTGGGGCACATCACACAACTCCCTACCCGGCCTCATAGAGGATTCGGTCGTACCTGACCTCAGGAGGTCTTGGTCGTACCCGGTCTCAGCAGAACTCAGTGTAACCGAACTCGAGAGGACTCATTAAAGTCTCACATCACACATACATATCACTCCATACCCGGCCTCACAGAGGACTCGGTCATACCCGGCTTTAGGAGGTCCCGACTGTACTCGACCACAACAAGACACAACGTAGTCAACCTCAAGAGGACTCGGTAGCCTCACATCACACATCATCGTACTCGGCCACATAAGGTCTCGGTAACGTCATGTATCCTGTCTTATCATACCCAACTGATCAGTAGTTACACAATAGTTGTCGTACCTGGCCGACTATAGCGCGGCTCGATAAAGTTATATATATATATATATATATATATATATATATATATATATATATATATATATATATATATATATATATATATATATATAAAAGTGGAATGCAGAGTCAATTTCAAGAGACACTACAAGCAAACTCAGAAGGAATCATATTTTCTAACTTCAGGACACTATCCGGAATCATCACAAGTTTTGAAAGAAATTTTACTAGTAATAATGAATATGAACAGAAACAACGTTACTGGGAAAGACTTAAAACAACCAATCTTACAACACAAAAATCTTTTAGGGAGAGAGATACTTACACCAAATCATGCAAGGAAAGAAAGTTGTCCTACATAGCTTATTGACGAACTGGTTACGCTTCTATGGTTGTTAAACCTTCCTTTAAGTGAATCTTCAAAATCAATAAAACTAAGTAATAGATATTATAGTGACGATTCCATGATTCTTTACTCTAGGTCCCACGAGGCTCACCTCTTATTTATGTTGCAGGTTGTTTTGGGGATTCTGAAGAGGGTTTGAGAGCATTTTTGGGTAAGTTAAAGTGGGTGACACTTCCCAGAATGAAAGAAAAAGAGCTACACTACCTTTTTATACTATACCCGGTATAGGGAATTCCAACCCCTCCACTTGAAAAATGGGTTGCCCCAACCCGGTTATAGCATTCGATGGGGCAGTTGGCGCACGTCTACTAAAAACGCATAATCCCCTTTGTCCTCCTATGTGTCGCCGGCCGACTAGCCTAGCTAGAAACCAAACTTTTTAGTCCCTAAATTTATGTGTGCTGTAACAGTCAAATTGATTCATAAGCAACTTTGTACGGCTTAAAGTAGAAAAAAGAGTTATGCGGACTGAAAGGTTCATGATGTAGTTTTTATAGTGGGTGAGAAGGTACTTTTGAAGTTCACCAATGAAGGATGTTATGAGGTTTGAGAAGAAAGGGAATTTGAGTATGAGATTCATTGTCCCGTTTGAGGTCTTGAAAAGAGACAGTGACGTGGCTTATAGGCTTGCTTTGCCTCCTAGCCGATTAGGGTACATTCAATCATGTTTCTACCCTTTGAAAGTATAACGAGGATAAGTTGCATGTATTGAACTTCAGCGCAGTGAAATAAGATGAGAGCTTGGCTTATGAAGAAGAGCCAATAGCCATTTTGGATACACATTTTGCCAACTATCACGTTCTCGCTCTCTCCTACTTCTGACTCCATGTAATCTTTGATGTCCGAAAATGACACTTAAGTCGATTGTCTTTTTCACTCGGAAGAAGAGAAACCTTCATCCATAGATTGGGCCTTTGGAACTTTTCTGGAGGACCTTTTGTCGCCAACTTTGGTGTTTGAATTATATTTACCCAAAAGCTGTAAAGAGAAACTAATAAGGGTTTACAATCTACAAAAGCTAAAGAGTTAACATTAAGCAGATACGCAATACATTAACTCTCAGGCCAACTCTATAACAAAGCTCATAAAAAGAAATGGAACAATGTAATTGAGGTCTAAAAGTTGCTTATTAGAGTTTTTATATGATTGGAGTGCTTTTTTTCTTGTTTCTTACTTGGTGTTTGATACCTTCCTTAGAACGTTGACTAAATCGAAATCATGCTGCCAAAGACCTAGAGGGAGAAGCACTCCCTGCTTAAATTTTTTCATTCTCATGACTCAGACCCAAGCCCTCTGCCAACACAGTTCATTGGATGGCATTTCGGTTATTTCAATTACTATTTGCACATTTTTGAAACTAATCTCTTTCATTTTGTTTTGTATGGCAATATTTGATTGGAAATCAGATTTATAAAAGAAAATAAGATTTTGACACAACAAAAGTATTATTAGAGCTTGCAATCTTAGCTGTGACATTTATATGCCTACAAGAGTATATCATTAATTGTAAAATAAAAAAGTTTACATTAAAGTTTGCAAATAAAAAAGGATGTCTTTTCTTTTTTAAACAAGTAAGAACAATTATAAAATCGAAACAGACGGAATAACAAATACAAAGTATGACCTCAATCTAATGGATCCGAATACTGAACTCTATGCAATCTTAGTCGTACAACCAAACTATAAACTTATTACCAGCTGCACCTAAAATTAAAATGGCAAATAACATCGGAATCTGAACGGAGCCATTAGTCACCTCACAGAACGTTTTGTATATTAAGCATGTGGGAATCATATTTATTGATCCAAAGAGAAGGAAGAGATTTTGACTCCTAACTGTTGGAAAGACATTAAAGATGTTCCTGGCAAACCTCAAACATTCAACTCAACTTCAGGGCTCAAAGGTTCAAAGAGAGCTTCCACTTCATTGAGGTTCACTTCCTCCAAGCTAGAAGGATTCCATCTTGGGTTCTGCAGAAAGCAAACTCATTCAAGGTTTTACTTCTATAATACTAGAATATCTTATTAAATGTTTTACTTCTATAAGACTAGAAAATCTTCATTAAAGGTTTTACTTCTAAAAGACTACAAAATCTTCACTCATAACCCTACAATAGACGGTCTAACATGACAACTGATTTCCAGGCTTAAAAGAAGATGACTCTTCATCTCTTCCTAAAATTAGTTAACGTAATATCCTCTCACAAAATGCACCACCAGGGTTGAGAAACAACCAAACATTAACACATTCAACTGTCATGGGCTTGCAAAACTAGAAACGAACCTGATCCTTGTCCACTAAGATAGCACGGACACCTTCTGCAAAATCATTGCGTAGAACAGACCTTATAGCAATGCGATATTCAGTTCTCATAACGCCAGGGAGCTGCGTGTTGGGAATGGCAGAAAGAAGCAGAAACATTTAAAGATCTATCCGAAGTGAAGGAATCATGAATTTTTCCAGAAAGAAGATAAATACTGAATCTTTTTTTTTTCTTAAAAAAGCACAACGTGAGGAAAGCTAACCTTGGACAAGGTATTCTCATTTTTGCCACATGCAGATGCAATACTGGAAAAGTACTGCTGGGTGAGGCAAAGAGAAAAGGGAGCCCCCTTTCTTAGCCCTTGCAGAGCATCCTTAGCCCATTCTGCCACTGCCAAGGAGATGAACTAACAAATGAAAAAGAAAACAAGCGTACCCCACAAGTGTTTATTGATTTGCGCATGTATAAATTGGGAAGCATATCTGATTCATTTATGGATGAAAAGCCAAGTGAACAATCATACCCAAAGTATCTGCACTTTGCTGATGATTTTCAAGCTGCTCTATTATATCTTTAACAGACTTATTACCACCAAATGTTGAAATGATTCTGGGTAAAAGAGACTTCAAACGGGATTCTGAATCAGGGTCAGTACTGTATTTTGCCAGAAGTGTTTTGATCTCTTCGTCCGAATCCTGAGAGCTATTTCAAAATAAATAAGTCATAGAACATCTGTAAACTTCAAACATACCACTGAAATGTCTTGTACCAATAACACAATAAAAAGTACTTATCCGAAGGAATAAGGATCAATAATCTGAAACATTTGCAATAGGACACCACTAGAGACGAGCAATAGAAATTAAAATAGTTCCCACTAACACAGGGACAAAGAACTATACCCAAATTGTGGAATCTTTCCAAGAAAAATTGTTGAAAGATCAAAGTGACAACTCAAGAGAGATACATGAAATGACAGAATCTTTTTATACATGGTATTCCCCCGCCTCGCAAAGATACCCCCTCTACCTAGGAGCGCAACAGTGATGTTCCTAATTAACTCCCTTGGTAACTCGAACCATTAAACACGTTGTTGGGGGTTGAGGGCCCTTTCCGCTAGGCTATCCCTCCCTAACCGTGATAAGCAAGATTTAAACATACATGTAACAATTAAGTGCAAAATCATCATCAAATTCCATCGGCATAAATAAGATGAAAAGACTAAAGGCCAAGGATCTGCAATGTCACATAGCTCTGAAAAGTTGATTAGAGTTTGACATTTAGCACTTCCATGTTCATATTATAAGAGAGAACATAGATTAAGTTCATTAGGAAATGCTAAGACATACAAGGTAGCTGCCAAGAAAGCCTCTTTCAATGTATCCAAATTCGCAGAAGGAACATAGTGACTTCCCAAACCAACATACAGTGCATCAGCAGGTGTAGATATCCTACTTCCAGTCAGTCCAAGATAAGCACCTGCAATAAATAAATTAAACAAATAAATAAGCTAAGAGCATGAGCAGAAAAAACTTGTGGGATAATGGACACATATATAATAGTTCTCACCATCTCAATCTGACAACCACCCACACAATATAGGTGAAAATGAAATAGGAGGTTCTCACTTGAAATATTTTCCTTTTACTAGAGTAAAAAAAACCAAAGGTTTTCATGACTTACAATGAAAAGGAAAAGATTATTAGGACACCGATGCAGAAACAAATTCACCTGACATATGATCCTTTCTTCCTCCAAAATAAAATAACATTGATGTGCAACACATATGAATTTAAATTTAATTATCATTGCTTCCTCCATTTCAAAGAGGTTTCCGTCTTGTTGAACATCAAGCTTTGACCACAACTTGGATGATCAAAAGATTAGCATTTGTGTATGACCAAGGATGGACTTCACCAGCAATTGAACAAATGATGCATTGTGGTTGTCTTTGAAGCAGAGAACTTAAAAGAGTCAACATTAACATACACCTTTCATAGTCCTTAGATCATATTAAATTTGAATATAAGCATCCAAACCTGGTAACTTCTAAAGGAAGAGCCATATTCGTGTTTTCTGAGGACAATAGTCAAAATTTATGTATTTGTTCTCTTCATTTCAAGTGTATTACTGTAATAACCATTATTCAATAAGGGCACTTACGTCATTAGAGAAAAAAAACAAAAATCATATTTGGGCTAAAGCCCATTGCCGAGAAATCAACAAGAAACAAAAGAAGTAGGGATGGGAGCAAGAGACGGCACTGAAAGGAGCATCGGACTTCAAACAATAACTGAAGGATTTCGGGAGCGGAAACGCAGCATTGGAGTAGCTCTAACAAAGTTTCAAAAGAACGAAAAAGAAAGGGTAGAAACAGACAAGTAACAAGAACTTTTGGTAGTAACTTAAGAGGAAACCAGAACAGTTTTCGTAGTGGCGAGCGATCTGGTGCCGCAAGAGAGCCGCTCCCAGCATTGTTAGTTTATGTTTCGAGGTATTTTTATTCCATTGGCATGGGTATATATAGATTATCATGGTTAAATATAGTGATATTAGTAACCTGGATATGGTGATTTTCAAATTGAATTGGATATGAGACAACCCAGTGTGATCCCACAAGCGGGGTCTTGGGTGGGAGGGGTGTATGCAAATCTTACCCTACCTTGTGTGAGGTAGAGAGGCAGTTTCCAAGAGATCCTCCCCGCTCAAGAAAAGTGTCTTCAAAACAGTGTTAGTTTATAGTAGCCAATTAGGAGTAAATAACCTTAACCTTAATCCTATATGTATTAGGAGTAGGACATGTATTATCTATATATAGGGTTCATTTGTAAAAGAAGATATAACATATTATTTTTCTCCCGTGCTTTCTCACATGGTATCAGAGCTATCGTGAGAGATTTATCGCTGTGCATCAATTCCAGCGACTCCGGGAAGAGAAATCAATCAACCGAAAGTCTTTTTCCGGCAAACACAGTTCTGCCGCAGTAAAAAAGCCACTTTTTATCAGTGTTGTGCAAAAACCAACACCACCACTAAGTAGATCGGCCTCCGGCGACCAACCCTACAAAAAATCTCCGTCGGAGACTCCCC
>ML432827.1:65747-86672 GCA_005239525.1 Nicotiana knightiana
GAGGATCGAGGTAATGAGCATATCGTTGGTTACTCAGATGCTGATTGGGCAGGATCACCTTCTGACAGACGTTCTACGTCTGGATATTGTGTTTTAATAGGAGGCAATTTGGTGTCTTGGAAGAGCAAGAAACAAAACGTAGTTGCTCGATCTAGTGCAGAAGCAGAATATCGAGCAATGGCTATGGCAACATGTGAGCTAATTTGGATCAAACAATTGCTCAAGGAGTTAAAATTTGGAGACATCAGCCAGATGGAACTTGTGTGCGATAATCAAGCTGCCCTTCATATTGCATCAAATCCAGTGTTCCATGAGAGGACTAAACACATTGAGATTGATTGTCACTTCATCAGAGAAAAGATACTTTCAAGAGAGATTGCTACAAGATTTGTGAAGTCGAATGATCAGCTTGCTGATATTTTCACCAAGTCCCTCACTGGGCCTCGTATCAGTTATATATGTAACAAGCTCGGTACATTTGATTTATATGCACCAGCTTGAGGGGGAGTGTTAGTTTATAGTAGCCAATTAGGAGTAAATAACCTTAACCTTAATCCTATATGTATTAGGAGTAGGACATGTATTATCTATATATAGGGTTCATTGTATCATTGTAAAAGAAGATATAACATATTATTTTTCTCCCGTGCTTTCTCACAAACAGGTTTGACAAACACAGGAGTAAAATACTATTATGAAAATACTGAAGAGAAGGGAAGTATTGACAGAAAAAATAGTAAAGATAACCAAAGTATAGTAATGATTATAATTGAAAAATAAAGTAATAATAGAGTAATAATAATGATACTGACAAGGAAGAGAGGGAGCAGATAAGGTGTTTTAAACTAGGTTCATGTTCTCCTACAAAAGAGAGAAAAATCGCTCGACTACCTACTAACCTTCTACCCTAATCCTCGACCCCCATGCTATCCTATCTAGGGTAATGTCATTGGTGAGCTGAAGATGTGCCATGTCCTGTCTAATCTCCTCTTTGAAAAATATAGGAGTAAAAGAATTTATTCTAAATAAATAAGTAATGGATCTGTTAGTTTATATTTTATAACACCCAAGTGGAGAGATTGTGAGTGCTTGCAAAACACTGAGAAATACAGCAGAAGTATTGATTTCCCAAGCAATCAAATTCCTTTTTTTTTTTTTTTTTTGCGCTTTATTGATGATATTAGCAATCTAAACATAACGACAGAGATAGAAGCAAGAACTAGCCAAATACTACTAAACTAATTAATAGGCAATTAATAGTCTTATCCGGACACAAATGTGGTCAAACTTCACATTCATTTTTCCTAGAAATCACAAATGGAAAAAATTAACATCAGACCGAAGGAGAAAAAGGAGTCGAACACTGAAGAAGCAGAGAAAATCAGAAGAGGAAGAGAAGAGAAGAAAGAACTGAAGGAGAAGAAGAGAAGAAGAGAAGAAGAAAAACTTACTCGAACTCGAAGAGCAGAAGAGAAGTCGTCAAGGTGTAGTCGTCGCTTGCAGCAGAGAAGCAGATGTCTGGAAGTATTGTGCATAAATGTATTTGCATTTTTTTTTTTTAAAAACCTAGGCTGCCGCTGGACCTCACTTAAGCGAGCTTTTCTACGCTTTTTTCATCGCCTGGCTTCTCGCTTTTTAGGGTAAAGCGTGCGCTTATTTACCAGAGTTGCACTTTAGGGCAGAAAGGCGCAGGTCCCTTGCCTCGCCTCTGCGCTTAAGCGAGAAGCGTGCGCTATTAATAACAATGCATACAGAGAGAATTATAATTCCTATATCTAAGTTATAGAAGTGCCATTTAATAGCACTCACCAAGTACAGACTGCTGACAACATGCACTGTTTAGAAACTTTAGCACTCAGATGCTATTTAATACATTTTAAAGTCTTCATGGACAAGATGAAGAGTTCTAGGACCCATTTTAACTCCATCTACAGTATGGAATGAAGTATTGCTTGTTATTTCTCCAAAAGTAGTAGGTGTTGCTAAAACTTCAGCTCTCATTTAATGAATCTTTCATTATTACGATTTCCTCAGCAGAAAGAGAAAACGCATACCAACTGCCCCATTGCCAGGACTATGTGCAGCTATATAAGAAAAACCAACATCTGGAAACAACCCGATTCCATTTTCTGGCATAGCTAGAACAGTCCTCTGAAACAATAATAAGAGGTATAAATAAGATCATAATTGCAACAAACGAGTAGTCTCCATACAAGGTGGGAAAATACCTCAGTGATAAGCCTGTAGCTACCGTGACCTGATAAGCCAATGCCAAAGCCCATTGTTATGCCATCCATGAAGCTGATGTAAGGCTTTTTGTACTCGAATATTTTACAAATCAGAGAATACTCTGCTGTGAATACCTGAACATAAAGAAGGAACACATATTTCAATTTTCTGAAAGGCCTACTGACAAACCAGCTGCAGTATTCAATTCTAAACTGTGAGAAAGCACGGGAGAAAAATATATTATTTATATTCTATTCAATTATAATACAATGAGCCTATTTATACAATACATATCCAACTCCTATTCTATGTGTGAATAGGACTAATTCACGTTAATTACATAACTATCTAACAAAAACATATCCATAAAAATTAAGATATTTAGACATCATGCAAAAGGATTGCAAAACTGATATATGGTGTTGCAATCAGTGGAAGAACAAGAGTAGAGCAAGTCACAGACTCACTGTGGTGCTAAAGAGTTTCATAGCTGGAAATGTCTCTGAAACAGAGCATTAGTTTCCCTCTTTACATAGCACGCATGTTGTCAATGGCACATGCATATGTAAAAGGAAGTACTATAAATCAAAAAAAAATTTGACAAGGAGATCAAAAACTTTTTTTTCAAGGAGAAATTTTTAGAAACATGACGCACACCATCCAGTTGCGCACGATTAAGTGCAACTATCAACTCCAAGGATAAAAGCTGAAAAGAAAAACCCCAAATTTTAAAGAGGAAAAGCATTTCAAAGGAGAAAAAGCATATTCTGCATTCATAAAGTATCGGCTTGTGGAAACAGGCATCACTTAATTAAGAACAGTACCATGAACAAATCATAAAACACCAACTAGACCTACTTAAAGAATGCCCAATTATCAAATGGCTCAACATTGTTATTATAGGTCGGACATTGAGGAGAAACTTTTGAATGTCCTGTGGCAGCCAAGTCATCATAAGCTTACTGCCAGTTTACTTCAAGAGTTCAAGCTACGTAAAATTCATCTATGTTAGATATTTGCTATAAATTCATGTTGAGCAATCAATATTGATGTGAATGGTCAGTGATGATTGATGAAAGCCTATATAACTTTAACCTTCGGAATCTAGATACACCATTTATCTCCAATGTGAATGAAATTACCTGATAAGCTATACTATTACTATTTGAATTATTAATAGATCAACAGGCAATCTACCATTTCACAATTTTCCCAAATCTTTTCTCCCCAAAAATTTTTCCACACTTAAAAAGTAAAAAAAAAAATGTAAGTCTAAAAGGCTTAGGCACAACCATCAGTCAATTAACTGATAGAAGGACAAACCCAGTTCCTATTCGTACAGAAATAATGATTTCATAATAATAGACAAAGGCCCTTTCATACAACCTTATTAAGATCTAAACTAGAAAAGACACTGGGTATTATGATTCTTTTTTTTTTTTTGGGAAATATACAGCTAGTGTATGTACATCCACTACCACAGTTTGTTATGATTTTGTGCATGTTAAAGGGACAAAAAGGACCTTAATCTTATCTGACTGCCATTTTTTGGTCAAACCTAGCTTGATCACACCTGCAGGTAAACTCACTAACAGATTTAACAATCACTAACAGTTCTGTTATGCATCAGCATAGCAGCATCAACTCAGCAAGACAATATCATCAAATGAAAGTACAAACAACAAAGACTAAAATTCAAGAGAATGACATGCTGAGTTCAAGTATAGGGTAAATCTCATAAGTGAGAAAACCTTTTGCACAAGAGGTGTACTTTTGTCCTTTTGAATTTCAGCAACAACCCCCTTAATATCCATCCCTGCATCAGCAATGAATGGTTACCCACAAATCTTACTAGAACGTGTCAAACTATGTATTGCAACTGCAGATAGGAGGCTCTATCAAAAATGAGTAATGATGTAATGACAAGCTACTTCAGGAACTAGATGCCGCAAATATGCCAGATAAGATAGTAGCCAGTATCCATCAGTAAATGAATGACTTTTGACTTGTTACCTGCTGAAAAAGCACGAGCCGAGCTACTCTCAACCAAAATACACTTGACTTTTGGGTCTGTTTCCCACTCATCCAGGAAACCCTTGTACTTGATGTCCATATCTGAGTCATACATCAATCAAGCATGAGTTAAAAAGAAATCAAACTATTTAGATGGAGGTGTAGCATATTAATTCTCATACTTCTAGGAAAAAAATAATAATATCTATTCATTATCGTTTTCTGATTTTTCCTCCTTTAATTCTTGTCCTGCTTACTTGAAAAAACTATGCAACAACAACAACCCAATGAAATCCCACAAGTGGGGTCTAGGGAGGGTAGTATGTACGCAGACCTTGCCCCTACTCGAAAGGAGTAGAGAGGTTGTTTCCGATAGACCCTCAATACAAGAAGATGGAACGAGACAGTGTAGCAGTAACAGAAAAGGAATCCAGAAAGATAACACCAGCAATGTAATAACCAGAAAATTGAGAGAAAAACAATAGCATCAAGCAGTAGCAATGGCACAGTACTACAGACGCAATGGAATAATATGGACACAACAAGAGTCACTAGCATCCTAAGAAAAAACACTACCAGACTAGCTTCCTACATCCTAACCTACAACACCAATGAAGTACTAAGGACACAACTGGAGCTACTAGCAGCCTAAAACAAAATATTATCAGACTAGCCTCCTATCTCCTAACCTACAACCCTAATGCTCGACCTCCACAACTTCCTATCAAGGATCACTGATCAAATATGCATGAGTGTCAAAAACATAATCTAAATTTAATCTTGGCCATGTTGTATAGCATATATAATCACCAGTGGAAATTACATTCTTCTCTTCAGTATTAAAGTCATGTCCTCATTTTTAAAATCATCGAAAGAGTACAGATTTTTGCTTCCGTCGTCAGATATGTTGTTAGTATTCTTAGTATATTCACATTTTATTAGAACAAGCTGATGAGGTTTGATCTACTCTCAAAAAAAAATTTGTTTCTGGTTAAAGTCCTACATGTCTTAGAAACCAAGTATGAGCTATCTTATTTCATAGGAAAATTTGTGATTTTTTATGTGAGGCTTAACGGAATTGGCTTTTGTTAGTACTTATTTTCCATAAGGAGTTCTATGAGCTCATTACTCGGATGATCATCCAACTATTCAAAATTATGGACTAAAGTCATTTTTTTCGTTTGTAACATGATAGTCACTCAACTATTTCGATTGCACAAGAATGGACACTCAGCCGAAATTATCAAACCTTCCGATGGAAAAATGTGACATGTTAGTCAACATGACTTTTTATATTTGTGGACCAAATAAAATAATTAACACACAAACAAAACATAGAAAATTCACCCATACACCCAACCCGACCCGCTAAAAATAATAATTCACCGGCTAAATAAAACGAAACGCTAAAACACATCCATGTTGCAAATGTATCTTTCTTCTAATAAAAAGCAGATTTGTTTTATTATTTTACTCTAGTTTTATAAAATAATAATCGGTACAATGTTAAGGACTAATTAAGGACTAGAGTTACCTGTATTCTTCTTTTTTCGATGACATATATGCTTCTTTTTCACAATTTTTCTTCTACATTTTATAAAATAATAATGGATACGAGATTAGGGACTAGAGTGAAACCATGAATACAAACGAAAGAAAAGTGACTTTAGTCTGGATAGTTGAGTGATTATCTGAAAAATGAAACCCGAGTTCTACTGTTATACATACCAAAGTAACACAGATAAATTTTACTGAGCTTCCTTTCTAGGCTTGCACCTCTCCCGTAGCACCCCCATGCTCTAATACACTCAATCTAGATGGAATATCAAACTTATATTATTCAAATTTAATTCCATCCCCTTTATAAGTCGTCAAGCTATCAATCTATCACTCAATCACAAGTCACTTGTCTGAACTGAAATTATGAATCCATTTGCTTACAAGTTTGGATGATTTCTAGGAAAAGAAGAACCATGATAATAACAAATTATAGTAAAACTGAGGTGAAATTTGAGTAACTTATCAAAGAAAAGGAAGGGAAAATTGACCAAGGTTCATGGCATTGAGAGCTTTAGGACGATCGAGAGTGAGAACGGCAACGCCATTGGGGTGGATATGTCCTTTCACGAATTCGTCCGCGCCGGAGGCCATCATCAATTCGTATGGGAGAAGGGTTTAGGTATTAGGGAGAGAAAGAGATAGTGGTGGTTCGAATTTGACTTACTTTTCAAAGCAAGCCTACTTTATGTACAGAACAAATCAGTGATCATAACCAACTTTGTTCATGAAATAAAACAATAAGGAAAAGAATAATATTGTACAATTTTGGGACCAATTATAGTGAAGTAACACTCCTTTATTTTAGAGGAGAAAATGACTTAACCATAAAAGTAACAAACTCTCTAAAACATAGATATTCACTTAAAGTACAATTTTATTCACAACACTTCGCCTTGAATGGCTATTCAATAAATAATATGCCTCATTAAAACTTTAACCAAAATAAAACTCAGTGAGAAAAAATTCTAGTGAAGGAAAAAGAGTACACATGTTTAATAATACGCCTTTTGGTTAGAAAACCCAATGGAACAAAACCTTGTAAGAGAAAAAGAGTGCAACGCGTATTAACCCCCTAATGAGAGCACAAATTCACATCATTGAGCCTTTGCATCCCAATCTTGTACACCAGCTTCTTGAAGGTTGATGTCGGTACAGATTTGGTGGACAAATCAATCATATTATCACTTGAACTAATTTGCTGCACATGAATATCATCATTCTTTTGAAGCTCATGTGTGAAAACTAACTTCGGTGAAATGTGATTTGTCTTATCTCTTTTTATGAATCCTCCTTTCAATTGGGCTTGCATACTGCATTGTATTCATACAAAATCTTGGGTAACTTTTCATGTTTCAAACCACATTCGTCTCTAATAAGATGTATTATAGACCTCAATCATATACATTCTCGACTTGCTTCATGAATAGAAATTATCTCAGCATGATTAGATGAAGTAGCCACGATTGATTACTTAGTCGGTAGCCAAGATATGGCAGTGCCTCCACAGGTAAACACACAGCATGTTTGAGATCGAGTCTTGTGTGGGTCAGATAAATACCCAACATCGACATAACAAACAAGATCAGGACGCAATTATTACTATAAAATAAGCACATATCGGTAGTCCCTTTTAGATACTGCAATATGTGTTTGATTCCATTCAAATATTTCCTTGTAGGAGCAGAGTTATATCTTGCTAAGACATTGACTGAAAAATTTATGTCAGGCCTTGTTGAATTAGCAAGATACACTAGTGCACCAATAGCACTAAGATATGGTACTTCAGGACCAAGTAGCTCTTCATTCTTTTCTTGAGGTCGGAATGGATCCTTATTCACATCAAGTGATCGAACAACCATAGGAGTACTTAATGGATGTGCTCCATCCATGTAAAACCGTTTCAATAGCTTTTCTATGTAGGCAGATTGATGAATAAAAATCCTGTTTGCCAAATGTTCAATTTGCAAACCGAGACATAATTTTGTCTTTCCGAGATCCATCTCGAATTCCTTCTTTAAATAATCAATTTCCTTTTGGAGTTCTGTAGGAGTTCCAATAAGGTCTTTGTCATCGACATATACGACAAGTACAACAAATTCGGGTGTTATTTTCTTTATAAAAACACATGGGCAAATGGCATCATTTATAACCTTCCTTTAATAAATACTCACTAAGACGATTATACCACAGTCATCATGATTGCTTTAGACTATAAAAATATCTTTGCAATTTGCACTGACAACAATGAAAGCAAATACAGCCTTTTTGGGCAACAGTCATTTAGACTTCCTCAACAGCTCATCACTCGGCACTCAATTCTCAACACTCGCACTCAATAGGTACCTGTGCTCGCTGGGGGTGTACAAACTCCAGAGGGGATCCTACAGCCCAAGCGTTATAATCCGCACAGACAACTCATGTGGTACACGGACAACTCAGATGCTACAATATCATATCATCATTCGCACGGACAACTCACGTGCTACAATATAAATATCCGGATTCGCACGGACAACTCACGTGCTATGGTATAAATATCTGGATCCGCGCGGATAACTCACGTGCTATGGTATTAATACCTCACAATCAGGCCCTTGGCCTCACTAAGTCATCAGCCTTTCTAGTCTCACATGCTCTTAGTAATCATGGAAAATCGGCCCAAAACAGAAATGATATAATGTATCAACAAGGAATAACAGAGACTGAGATATAATATTCAAGTAATACTTCGACTGAGTATAAGTAGCAATGACCAGGAAATTCAACAGGTGTCACGCCCTCTTGGGTCTCTGCAGTACTAACACATAGCCTAAACATGATTTCTAACATGATTTACAATCAAATTTCTATAGCACATGTAGAGCATATAGCTAACAACAAGTTATTCAACTTTACAGTTCCACGAAATTGACCAAGTCACAATTCCCACGGTGCACGCCCACACGCCCGTCACCCAGCATGTGCGTCACCTCCAAAATAATCACAGAACACATAATTCGGGGTTTTATACCCTCAGAACCATATTTACAATTGTTACTTACCTCAATCCGAGCCAAAACTCTACTCCAATACGCCCTTGCCTCGCAACTCGGCCTCCGAGTGACCCAAATCTAACCATAACCAGTACAATACAATCAATACGGGCTAAAGGAATCAATTCCACAAGAAAAATACGAAAACTTTGAATCAAAATTCCAAATTGTCTTCAAGTTGGCCCTTGGGCCCATATCTCTAAATCCAATAAAAGTCACAAAATCCGAAAGCCCATACGACCACGAGTCTAACCATACCAATTTTGTCAAAATCCGGTATCAAATCGCCACTCAAACCCCAAAAATCAACTCTCAAAATTCCTAACCTCAAACCCACAAATTTCAACTTAAAAACACACGAACTAGATGGGAAAATCAATTGGGAACCAAATATATTGAATAAAAATGAACACAAGGAACTTACCTCAAGAATCTCTTCAAATTTGGATTTGAATCAATTTTGGTTCAATTCTTACAAGATTTGCTTGCCATATTAGGCAAGCAATTATGTAACACTATAAACGGGTAACCAGTAGAGAGGAGGGGTCAATAAGGTAAGTGAATCGTTGATTGATTCCATTTTTGGGTTGGAATTGGAGGGGTAATGGGTGACGGTGCTAGGGTTTACAGAGGAGAAGAGAAGTTTCGAGAGATTTCAAAGATTGCGGGGCTGGTATAATGGTCTCTAGGGTTTGGGGATAAGTAGGTTAATTAGAAGGAGGGAGTGATATGAGCCGTTGATCTCAGAGATCAACGACTATGATTTAAAAAGTGTTGGGTCGGTTCCGGATTGGGTTAGGGGGTTATGGATTGGGATTAAGTGTTAGGCCAAGGATTTGGGTAGGTGTTTTAGGTAAATGGCTAAGGGGCTGGTAATTCAGGCCCGAAATTGGTGAATTTAGGGACTATTAGTTAAATACTCAATTTAATCAAAAAAATGATAAATAAAATAGTGAAGATATTATTTGTGCATAAAAATGGTTAATAAAAATTATTTATTACTATAAAATTATAAAAAAATTATTTTTTGCATAAATAGAGTGATCATAAGTATATAAGGGCTATTATTGCAAAATATACCATTTTAGCCTAAAGATGAAAATGTAATTATAATAAGAAGAATTAACCCAAATAGGTGCCTACCTAACCGTTTAAACTAAAAATAGCCGGTGGAGGTATAGTGTTTACATAATTTATGTATTAACAATTGTGTATAATGAATGTATAATTTATGTATATGGCTAGAGAAAGTAAACAATAAATATGACTGGCTATTTGTGTAAAGATCCCTTATAATAAATACATCAAAAATATTTAAAGCTTAATATGGATATAAATGATGAGGTTAGATGATAAAATCATCATAAAATTTATTTGTGATGCAATTAATAATTATTTATATAATAAAAATATGGGAATAAGTTGATTTAAAAATCTTTAAAAATTATGGAAAAATTAGGAAAAATGCTTGATGATGCCCATGCACTATTTTGAAAGTATATATGTATATTTGAAACATATGAGGGAAAAATTGGGTATCAACAACAAACGTTCGTCCTCAAACGGGTCTAGAAACATACCCGGAGTCACAAATAGGTGTGGATATCTGCTCTGCATTTCCCGCTCGGTCTCCCATGTAGCCTCTTCAACGGGCTGACCTCTCTACTGCACCTTCACTGAAGATATATCTTTTGACCTCAACTTTAGAATCTGCCGATCCAAAATGGCCACAGGCTCCACATCCTAAGTCAAATCATCATCCAACTGAACCATGTGGAAATCCAAAACATGAGACAGATCGCTAGCATACTTCCAGATCATAGAAACGTGAAAAACTTGATGCACTCCTGACAAGCTAGGTGGCAAGGCAAGCTCGTAAGCCACCTCCCAATCCTCTGAAGCACCTCAAACGGTCTAATGTACCGAGGGCTCAACTTTCCCTTCTTTCCGAACCTCATAACACCCTTTATGGGTGAAGCCTTCAACAGGACCTTCTTCCCAACCATGTAAGCAACACCACAGACTTTCCTGTTGGCATAACTCTTCTGTCTGGACACTGCGCTCTGACTGTCCATCCGTCTGAGGGTGAAATGTTGTGCTTAAATCATCTTGGGTGCCCAACTCTCACTGTACCGCCCTCCAGAACTGTGATGTAAACTGCGTGCCCCGATCTGAAATGATGGACACTAGCACACCGTAAAGGCGAACAATCTCACGGATGTAAATCTCAGCCAACCGCTTCGAAGAATAGGTAGTACCAACTAGAATGAAGTGCGCGGACTTGGTAAGCCAATCCACAATCACCCAAATAGCATCGAATTTCCTCGAAGTCTGTGGGAGCCCGACTACGAAATCCATGGTGATCTGCTCCCACTTCAACTTTGGAATATCTAACCTCTGAAGCAATCCACCCGGTCTAGGATGATCATACTTCACATGCTGACAGTTAAGGCGCCGAGCTACAAACCCCACTATACCCTTCTTCATTTTCCTCCACCAATAGTGCTGCCTCAAGTCCTGATACATATTTGCGGTACCCGAAAAAGGGATACCATGAACTGTGGGCCTCTTCTAGAATCAACTCACGTAGCCCATCCACATTGGGCACACAAATCCAACCCTGCATCCTCAATACCCCATCATCCCCAATAGTCACATATCTGGCATCACCGTGCTGAACCATATCCTTAAGGACAAGTAAATGGGGATCATCATACTAGCGCTCTCTGATGCGATCATATAAGGAAGACCGAGAAATCACACAAGCTAGAACCCAGCTAGGCTAAAAAATATCCAATCTCACGAACTGGTTGGCCAAAGCCTAAACATCAACTGTAAGAGATCTCTCTCCAACTGGAAGGAATACAAGCCTACCCATACTCACCGCCTTTCTACTCAAGGAATCAGCCACCACACTGGCCTTCTGGGGATGATACAGAATGGTGATATCATAGTTTTTTAGAAGCTCTAACCTTCTTTGCTTCCTCAAATTTAGATCTTTTTTTCCTGAACAAGTGCTGGAGACTCCGATGATCCGTAAACACCTCACAAGACAAACCATCGAGATAATGCCTCCAAATTTTCAATGCATGAATGATGACAGCTAACTCCAAAGCATGAACATGGTAGTTCTTCTCATGAGGCTTCAATTGGCATGAAGCATAAGAAATCACTCTACCCTCCTTCATCAACACATACCCAATACCAACTCGAGAAGCATCACAATACACTGTATAAGAGCCTAAAGCTGATGGCAAAACTAGAACTGGAGTTTTGGTCAAGGTAGTCTTGAGCTTCTGAAATCTCTCCTCGTACTCATCCGACCACCTAAAAGGAGCATCCTTTTGGGTCAATTTGGTCAATGGTGATTCGATAGACAAGAAACCCTGAACGAAGCGATGGTAATAACTAGCCAAGCCGAGAAAGCTCTGAATCTCCATAGCTGAGCACGGTCTGGGCCAACTCTAAACCACCTCTATCTTTTTAGGATCCACCTAAATACCCTCATTGGACACCACATGCCCTAATAATGCCACTGAGCTGAGCCAAAATTCACACTTGGAGAACTTGGCATAAAGTTTCTCCTCCCTTAACCGTTGAAACACAATCCTCAAATGTTGGGCATGCTCTTCATGGCTACGAGAGTACACTAGGATATCATCAATGAACACTATAACAAATGAGTTGAGATAAGGCTGAAACACACTATTCATTAAATGCATGAACGGTGTTGGGGCGTTGGTCAGTCCAAAATACATCACAAGGAACTCATAATGACCATAACGGGTCCTGAATGCTGTCTTTAGAATATTCGAGTCCTGAATCTTCAACAGGTGATACCCATACCTCAAATCAATCTTGGAGAACACCTCAAACAGATCATCAATACGCGGTAGAGGATACTTGTTCTTGATTGTAACTTTGTTTAACTATGTGTATAATCAATGCACATCCTCATAGTATCATCCTTATTCTTCACAAACAGAACTGGTGCACCCCAAGGCGACACACTAGGCCTAATAAACCCCTTATCAAGGATTTTCTGAAGCTGATCCTTCAATTCTTTCAACTTAGCTGGTGCCATACGATATGGTGAAATAGAAATGGGCTAAGTGTCTGGCACCAAGTCAATACCAAAATCAATCATCATACAGCATGCCCGACAGGTATGTATGAAACACATCCAGAAACTCCTGCAGCACTGGAACAGAATCAATAGAAGGGGTCTCAGCACTATCATCCCTCACAAAGGCTAAATAAGATAAACAACCCTTCCCAACCATCTGTTGTGACTTCAAGTATGAAATCACTCTATTGGGAACATAGTCTAGAGAACCTCGCCACTTAATCCGTGGAAACCCAGGCATCGCCAATGTATTTCCCACCGGCATAGCTACATGAACAAATGAAACTAGGGACTCATGGGGCATATCCAGATAATGAGCAAAATACGATGATACATACGAATAAGTGGAACCAGGGTAAAATAATACAGAGGCATCCCTGTGGAAAACTGAGACAATACCTGTGATCACTACATTCGAAGCAATGGCATCTGGTCTAGAGGGAAGAGCATAGAATCGGGCCTGACAACCACCTGGTCGACCTCCCCCTCTAGGGCGACCTCTAGCTGGCTGAGCCCCACACAAGCTGGTTGAGCGGGTAGTGTAGCTGCTGGTGTTGGTGCCATCAACTGAGAACTCTACTGTGGAGTCCCACTCAACAACCTAGGGCAATCTCTCTTGATATGATCAAGATCTCCGCACTTTAAACAACCCCTCGTCCTAAGGAACTACCCGTAAAAACCTGAGCGGAGGAGGCATGGTGAGAACTCTGTGCTGGTAGTGCACTGAATGAAGATTGGACTGAGCGAGTACTATAAGGAATGTGGCTAACTAATGCTACAATTAATTTAAGCTTCTAATATCACTAATAATGTAAGAATAGTTATTTTACCATTTTTAGCACAAAATAGACCTAATTATTATTATTATTTACTTAATATCACCATTACTAGTATTATTAATGTTGTTACAACTACTACTACTACTACTACTACTACTACTACTACTACCATTACTAGTATTAATCTGACAAGGTCGAGCCTTGGTTGGGATATTATTCTCAGAAAAATCTTCTTCATACGGAAGATTTATGATATGCTTTTTCTTGCTCCAAAATTGATTTGGATGGTCACAGATAGAAGCAGAAAACTGGTTTTTCAGAAAATTTATTTTTTCTACTAATTTAGGATTTTTTAAATCCTGGTCAACAGTAATAGAACTAATTTCATTTTTCAAAAATGCAATTTGGTTTATTTTTGAAGTAATTTTGTCAGAAAAATTCCATTCAAAAATCTTTGGACTGGTTCAGTTATAAACTCAAAAGTGATACTTTTATTATTATAAGTACCAGTAAAACCTTTTGTATCCCAGTATGAAAAAGGCATTAATTTTATAAAAAATGGGACACCCAGTATAATATCTCTGTCTATATCTTTTACCAGAACAAAGCTTTCCGGAATACATATATCTTGTTGGCAAATATAAGCCTTGGGTAATTTATATGAAATACCCATTGAACCACCACTAGCATTTTTCAGACGATGAGTGGTTTTATGAAAATATCTGGAAGGTATTATTCCTTCTTTTACACAATTTAAATCTNAGTTTTAAATCTGCTCCATCTGAGGTTTGTTCTATTTCTGTCACCTCAGTATTACCAGTATTTCGAGGTGCAACTGCTTCCTCTATGACCCATTCTTTAGGAAAATCAATTTCATCCCATTTGATAGGTCTTCTGGTAGTTACTTTGGATTTCCCAAAGTTGGTTTCTATAAGAATAGTTTCATTTTTAAAATCCATAATCTTGAACATAGGATTCAAAGTATATAACGGTTTGAAATAAATCCTATAACAGATGCGTATAACTTCTGTACCGGGCAAATAATCATAACCATGTAATTTAATGCTAAGTATTAAAGAATTTAAAGAGTTCTCGTCGTTAAGAGAAATCTGCAAATTTGGATAAGCATTGAAATAAACAGGGCCATAAGCCAAACTGGTTTGTACAGTCCCTATAAGCGACTTTTTCCAGTTTTGATTTCTGCCATCTCTGAGAGCTGCTATAAAACTTTCAGGTAAGCCTCTTAAAGTAAGTGGATTAAAGGCAACTTGTATAAGACCAATATGTATAAATCTATGTGAATCCCTATAAGGGGCTAAATCATTTTCAGATAATAATCTGAAGGTAGCATGGTCACTATCAACAATGATAGTCTCTTCAATAGTTTTAACTACTTGTTTTGAACCTATCTTTTCGAAGGTACCTAATTGGTATATTACCTTAGGCCTGACTAATGGAATAGTCCACTTATTAAGAAGATCTAATTGTTGAGGTAGCTCATACTCTTCTTTCCTACTGTTTTTAACAGTAGTCTTCTTCCTAATGATATTCATAAAAAAATAGTGTTAGACTTAGACATCTCAGGTTCTTATTAACATGGCTCTGATACCAAAATATACCATAAGGATCGCTTCCAACGAGGGTCAGGGATTAAATTACAAGAACTCCAGTCCTGGCCAGTTACTAACCTCTACAGTAACCCTTAAACCACGATGCTCCTCACAACCCTTCAACGGCCACCTGCCTAAACGGGTCTACGAGCCTCACCGGTTTGGCTACCCTAACCAAGGTTTACTGTCAAAATTAGTAATCGCCTGGTCTATATAGTTCTTAACCTATTACCTCATCGGGGTGATACAATGGACATTCTAATAACAAAACATGCTTTGTAAATAACCTTCGAATACTAAGTCTAACACTTACCTATTTAGCCTATCATTTAGGCTAACAGTATAACAAGAATTAAAGAAGAAAATATAAGAATATTACCAGAGACCCTTGATTTTATGACCAACTGACCTTTTTGTTTATTCAGCAAAAAATATTACAAAAGGGGTTTTTACAGAGATAGTGAGTAGTTTTAGAGAGAAGGGAGAGTGTTGGCTAATGACTGCCTCCCTGAAAACTTAATTGATCCTTATATAATGGATCGACTTTAAAAAAATGGCCGACAAAATAATTACAGTAATGGCCGACAAGATAAAAAGAAATCTATATTATTATAATCAGACATTTTTACTTTATAAAAGCAGATTCCTTCAATAATGGAGGGGTCCGTTTCTTTTGATTTTTGTTTTTACTACCCCAATTTTCCATTTGTGGGGCTTTCATGTCTGATTCAGACTTTTCCTTTTCCTTTGTCGTTTTTCTTCACAGAAGATTCTCCTGTTGTTTCCTTCATTTTTGTAAGGAAATTTTCTATCTCAGTAATATTTATCTCTGTATCTGAGGTGCTTTGTGCTTCTCCTACAGCATAATTTTCTTCATATGAAGTATCTTTGACAGAGGTCATGGATATATCATCTCCGATGGTTGTATCAAAATTTCTTGCAATATCTTTTTTGATTTCCTCTAAGTATGACGCGAGGATCTCCTTTTTTGATATGGCTCCTTTCTTCATTTGAAGCCTTTTGGTGATTTGCTGGAAAGGGCTCATTTCTCCTTCGTCAATGGTGATTGTTTCTTGTTTAACATAGAAATCAATCTTTTGTTGTATCTGTTGGATTAATTCTTCACCATGTAATTGTCCTTGCTGATTTGTCTGGACTAATTTAGTCCAAAATTTGCTATAAACAATTCTCTGAAGGCAAGGAATTCCTTCATTGGTATAACCAGTTTCTACATCCCATTTCATAATCCAAGGGATCGAAAATTCAATGAAAAAATACATGGCTGCAATGCCATCATAAAAGATATTTTCTTTTTGAAGTGAAATAATTTTGGGAGATATATCTACCCATTGAGTGTATAAACTTTTAAATAAAGTGGGGAGTATTTCTAATGACGGACCATATAATTTCCACCATTTAAAAAACCAATTTGGAATTTGATGATCTGTCCTATTTGAACAAAGCTTTATGAACCATGAGTGTTTCCTATAGGATTCTCATAAAGTAAAATTTTATTAAAACTCTCAGTATAGTCCCAATAATTGAATTTTACTGAAACTTTTTGTTCAAGATGAGTATATTCTCTCTCCTTTAGGGTACTAATACCCCATTCATCTGAAGGTATTACCTTTTTAACAATCATTTTCGAAAAACTATAAGTTTTTCTTGTATTAGCAAGATAAAAATGCTGAATTTCAGCTGATCCTGTTGTTGAGAGTATATTCTCCTAATGCATCCTGTATTTATAAGCAGGAGTAGCGTATGATGCTGTATCAAAATACCTGGACATTAGTTGCCATGGGTTGTCTTTCCATTTCTGGTCGGACTGTTCTAAAAGAATTATTAATTCTCTTGTGTCCTTTCTATTATAATACTCAAAATTGTCATTGCTGTCCTTTGATATTACTGAGGAGTAAGTTGGTACTGATGATGATGAGCTTTCATTCTTCTTGGATTGTATATAATCCATGAACTCTTTGTATAATGGATGCTCTGTATTACTTTATGCTATATTAGCGGCTATTAGCCTTTGATTTCCTATTTGGGCGAGAATATTATTCTCTCTTGTAGTAGCAGAGGCTCTTCCTCTTCCCCGTTGCCTAGGAGATCTGTAAGTAGGTCTCATTATCTGGAAGTCAAGAAGATGGGAACTCATTAGTTCAAATATTCTCTTGTAAGAAAATCAGGAAGGGTATTCTGAGACCCTTTTTTGTATAATATTTCGAAATCAAAAGGGGCTAATAAAGCTTGCCACCTTGCAAATATTTGTTTGGAAACATCATGTTTAAAATCTTTATTAAAGATAAATCTTGCAGCTTGACAATCAGTTTTTATCAAAAACTTTTGGTTGTATAAATCAGTTTGGAATTTCATAACACATTTAACTATAGCAAGAATTTCTTTGGCTACAGTTGCGTAATTTTTCTGGGATTCATTCCATTTCCCACAATAAAATTGAACAAGATATTCTTGTTTATCAAGTGGAGAACATTATTTTAATATTCCTCCATAACCAATATCTGAGGCATCGGTTTCCACAACCTTTGCCCAAGTGGGATTAGCAATGCTTAAACAAGGAAGGTTATGAACCTTTTGCTTAATCCTTTTTATTGATTCAATATGACTGTCAGTCCAAGTTTTGGGATTCTTCTTTAATCTATCATAGAGAAAAGCTGTATCCTTAGCACGATCCTTTATAAAAGGAGAAATATAATTTAAGCTTCCTAAAAATCTTTGAAGCTGGGTCTTATCAGTGATAATATCAGAAAATTTAGAAGCAAAATCAATACTTCTACTAATAGGAATAATTCTTCCTTTTTCTATATTATGTCCTAGGAATCTAACATTGTTTTGGAAAATCATCATTTTTGGTTTGGATATTACTAAACCATTTTGGAAAATGATTTTCTTAAATAACTCCAAATGTTTGAAATGAGATTCTATATTTTTTGAAAATACTAGAATATCATCAATATAAACAATTATGAAATTCGTATAAGGGAGGAAAATATCATTCATAATTTTTTGAAATTCTGAAGGGGCATTTTTTAAACCAAAGGGCAAAACATTCCATTCATATTGGCCCATTAGAACATAGAAAGATGTTTTATATCTATCTGATTCAGATATTTGAATCTGCCAATAACCTGATTTTAAATCAAATTTTGAAAATATAATGGCATCATGTAATCTATCTAATAAATCCTTTTTATTAGGAATTGGATACCTGATCCATTTCAACACCTTATTAAGGGGTTTGTAATTGATGACTAGTCTAGGAATTCCCCGCTCCTGTTCAGCATGCTTATTAACATAGAAATTAGTGCAAAACCATTTAGACTTTGAGGGTCTTATTAAACCCTTTTGTTGTAAGGAATCAATTTCCTTTTTGCATAACTCTAAATAATTAGAGTTCATCTGACAAGGTCGAGCCTTGGTTGGGATATTATTCTCAGAAAAATCTTCTTCATACGGAAGGTTTATGATATGCTTTTTCCTGCTCCAAAATTGATTTGGATGGTCACCACAGATAGAAGCAGAAAACTGGTTTTTGAGAAAATTTATGTTTTCTACTAATTTAGGATTTTTTAAATCCTGGTCAACAGTAATAGAACTAATTTCATTTTTCAAAAATGCAATTTGGTTTATTTTTGAAGTAATTTTGTCAGAAATAATTCCATTCAAAAATCTTTGGACTGGTTCAGTTATAAACTCAAAAGTGATACTTTTATTATTATAAGTACCAGTAAAACCTTTTGTATCCCAGTATGAAAAAGGCACTAATTTTATAAAAAATGGGACACCCAGTATAATATCCCTGTCTATATCTTTTACCAGAACAAAGCTTTCCGGAATACATATATCTTGTTGGCAAATATAAGCCTTGGGTAATTTATATGAAATACCCATTGAACCACCACTAGCATTTTTCAGACGATGAGTGGTTTTATGAAAATATCTGGAAGGTATTATTCCTTCTTTTACACAATTTAAATCTGCTCCACTATCAAATAAAGCAATAAACTCTTTTTTGAAATTGTAGTCGATTAAAAGAGTTATTTTTATTAAAAACTTTTGGGTGATAAAATATTGGAGTTTTTCCAGAAATTCTTCTTCAGAAAAATCTATGGCTGCTAATAAAGTATGAGAAGTATTATTTTCTGAAGAACTTGCAATAGTATCCTTATTCTTGATACTGATACCTTTCTCAGAATTTTCTATTTTGAAAATTCTTTCATCTAAGGCTATGTTTGAAGCCTTTAATTCCGAGATTTCTTTGTTGAGATAATTTATCTCAATACTTAAATCTTGGACAGTAGCCAACTTATCAGGTTGGGAATTTTTTTTGACCAGATTTCTGATCTCGGACATTAAGTAAGGTCCTTTTTGAGAAGGAATGCCTTCCTCCTCTGTTCCTAGTTCATAGTCTGTAGGAAGTTTGTCAATTAATTAGGACCTTAATTTCGGGTCTTTAATAACCCTTAATAGCTCAATAATGCTATCACTGGTCAGAACACTGATTTTTAAATCAGCAAAATGAGAGTAAATATTAAAAAGGTTGTCATCAGTATGACAACACTGATTTGAGCATTGTCCTTCTTCATAGAAGTCTTGCTCATCTTCAGAGGATGAAATATAATTTTCCTCGTGGAGGACTTTTATATCCTCACTGGTAGATGACTCATGGTCGGAATTCTCCGGAGAAGAATTTAGGAGAATTTTGCAAAAAGAATCTTTGATATGATCATCTAAATCAAGTTCTTTGATTTTGTCCTTGATTTTGCAATATTTTGCATAATGGCCTATTCTTCCACATTTGTAACAGGCCTGAGGGTTTTTTGATTTGATGAAACCCTTTTTGTCTTTATGAAAAGCCTTTCTTCTTTGGGTTTTTTCATACCGTTTTTCCGGTAAATCCTTTTTCCTTTTGAAATCCTTTTTATGGGATTTCCTTCTATTAGAAGGAATGTCAATGACAAACTGTTCACAGAATTCGCCTAATTGTTGTCTCTCAGTGAGACGATGTTTCTTTATTTGTTGGTTTAACTTAATTTCATTACATAGGGCTAAACCTTCCTGAGTGCATACACTAAAAAGCTTACCATATGAGTAAACATCGTAATTTATACTCATTCCTGTACCTCTTAGGACTTTTCGGATCCTTTCGGCAAATAAGGGAGGGAGTCCATCTATGAATTTGGACTTCCAATGAGTGCTATTACTCTCTAGTAATTCCATCACTCTGGATAAGAAAACATCTTTATACCATCTGAAAGATGTAAGGGTTTTACACCTTAGATTTTGGAGCATAGTTCTAATGGTCTCAGTATTATCAGACCATCTTCCAGAAAAGTGTTCTATGGTATTCATGACTAAAGAATAGACTGAATTCTGGACATTCTTATCTTCTTCAGTTTTGGTGGCATTCATTATTTGATGCATTTGGTCATGGGTAAGATAATTATCCCACCAGCCTTTAAGCTGACCAGTAAAACCTGCAATAATCATTTCTATGATTGCCCTATCTGAATTCTTATTAACCTTGCAGATAGTGCTGTACATAAGCATTCTATGTA